>JBBPFQ010698345.1:0-14828 GCA_037974815.1 Kaempferia elegans | reverse complement strand
CCATGCAGATATTGACCTGATGAATGCCACCATTTCCTCAGGGAGCTTCCTCATTCGAGCCTGCATGTCTTAGTTACTGCAGAATCAAGAATTGTCCACAAAACATAAACAGTTAAATGTTTAAGATACCGATGCCAAAGCATTGTTGCAAGTAAATGTCTATTTCCTGTTTTACTACAGACTAAGAAATCACAAAATGTTTTGCAGGGGAATTTTTTATGTGAATTACTGCAAACTCAACGACAATAATAGATTGTGGTATTAAACATTATCAATCATCCTGCTTGCTGCTCGCTACCTCTATGCTATACATAAATCACCCAATAGCTCAATCAGTTCAGTTCTCTTTTGAGCAGTGACTGTTTGGCATTCTTCTCTTCTAGGAACAAGCTGGCTCCTTTACTTTGCTATTCCAAATGGCTATGTATTACAAGAACACAGTGTATGTCTTTAACAAGAATTTAACTATTGAACATCAGATACGTTGGGAAGTGGCTATACATTTTCAAATAAGATAAACAGAGAACCGCTCTACCTTGAAGGAGCCTGAATTTCGTGTTATAATATTTTAAAATGTTTATAATAGAATATAAGGATGGCCAATAAAATCCGCAGTTAGATGAATAGCAAAGCAAATTTTATTTACACAATTAGAGAGGTCAAAATATTCAGCATTTTTAAATTCCAAAGCTGTTGTCAATTACTTTGAAGCTCAATGGAAGGATACAGAAATAGTTGATACATACAGCTTTTGTTGTTATTCTATAAACTGTAAAAATGCATGGTAAATTAATCTCTATAGACATATGACCGGCTAAGATGCATACCAGGATAATAGCTGCTAGTGCTATGGCAAAAGATATGACTCCAGGCAAGATGCTTTTTGGAAGGAATGGAATAAATGTCGACCACATCACCTGCAAATCCCAATAAATACTATGCGATAACTTGGATCATTCCTAGGCAAAAAATTGCCCTGACAATTGTGGTACTGTATAGGCATTTTCGACAGTTTCCTCACTGGATTGGCATGAGAATCTCAGATCATAAGGGCTCAAATGGGTCACCTGAGGCAGAACAGAGATCCCAGCAACCGTAATGAAGTCTTCCCAGACCAGCCACAGCCCGGCATTTAGCCAGCCAAAGTAGCTCACAAAATTCAAGACGAGGGCCGCCACCACGAGCACTGAGATAACCGCGAAGTACGGAAGGCTCATGGCCTGCGCCATCGCGAGCTGCCCTAGGACGACATAGATAGACAAGACACCCAGCGTCTGGACCCCGATCGCCTCCACCTCCTTCTTCTTGGCGAAGTACGACAGCAACGTCATGTTCCCAAGAAGCCCCGTCAGCATCCCCTGCCACGTTCACATCGGCATTTCATCATCAACCTCACCGGAAGTATTTGGGCGAAGGACTAAATCGACGGAGAAGCGCCGGCTCACTAGCCAAGGGACAGCGAGAAGAGCAGCCTTGTTGCCGGAGATGAGGTTGTTGTAGTTGAGGAGAATCTGGGGAATATGAATCAGTAGGAAAGGGATGTTGGAAGCCCCAGCGAACCTGGCTGTGAGGGTATCCCATTGCCGCAACCCGGCGGCCTGATGGCGTTCGGAACCATAAAGACAACATTTTGGGGGAATAGGAGGAGAAATATCAGACCTAGGTCAGTCTTACCTCCTCGGAGGACGGAATCGAAGGCGCACGAGAGGCGACCGCGGGGCAGGGACGGCACCGCCGGCCGATGCGGAGGTTACGGGAGTTCAACTCCCGATGTACGGGAGGATAGAACGGATGGTTTAAAGGGGTTAAGAGGCGGAGGTTGAGAGAGGCGGCGGAGAGCGAGACCGACGGCGACGACGCCGGCGGCATTTCCGATGAAGAACGGAAGGGAACTCACCACGAACACTGCGAACCGCGAAGAATTGATAGGGTCGGGAGATACTCACTAGTTACTCTACCCAATTTATCATCTAGACCGTTAATTTCTAATAATTCAAATCCCATACGTTCATATAAATCTTTCACACACTCTTACGTTATTCCCATGGTGTAAATTGTATTTAAAATAATAATAATAAACTCAGTTAATTTTATTGACTAGTCCTAGGTGGCCGGTACCAGTTTGATCCTATGAAAATTTTTCACCGACCACTAAGTTAAATCAGGAAGCACTCGTGACAGACGACTCAAAAGTTCAGTATCCCTTAGTTGTGAGTTCCATTTGAAGGGATAAATCCTTACAAATACGTCATATCTGGTAATCAACTGTAGATATGACAATTGAACGCCCTTATCGCTCTACTATAGTTTAAGGTCGTGCAAGTTGCTATTTTAGATGGTTATGGGGATGAAAACAATTTTCATAATAACTTAACACCTCTAATATACCTATTCATTATTAAACCTATTTTCAAATTTAAACCCAAATAAAAAATATAGAAAAGCATTATTTTTATCTACGTATACATCATTTTAATGAAGGTCAAACCGTTAACTTAATGGATGCTAAATTTTAATATGAAATATAAATATTATGTTAATTAGGAAAATTTTTAAAAAAATATTTATTAGATTATATTAATTTATTAGGGTCTAGGTTAGAGTGCAAACGAAAATATTAATATTTAAATTTAAAAATTATAATATGTGATATTCGAATTCTATTTGAAGCTAAAAAAAATATAAATAATTTTAACTTGAACTCGATTTAAAATAAAATTTGACGAGTTTGGTTTGAATGGTTCGAATGTTAATTTTAGCCTAATTAAATTATAGTTTGAAATAATTTAAATTCAATTTTGAATTATTTAGATTTTAATTTGAATATATTTAAATTTAAATTATGTGAAATAGTGATCATTGAATAATCTAATAAAATATTATAAAATTGAATTTGGTTTTAAAAAAATTTATCCAAGTTGAGCTGATAATTTTAAATACAAATTAAATATTTTTAAAATCGACTTAAAAAAAAACTCCCCTCGGCTTAAATCGGTCCGGTCGGGAGTCCGGACCGTTGGCTTTTTTCGCGGGTATATAAGGTCCGGAAATTAGAGGCTCCCCGGCACCTCCGCGACGTCGATTGTCGGTTGCCGCCCGCTCCAATGGCACCCTGCAAGAGCGCCACCACCACCCCCTTCGATAACCCTTCCACCAATGCCCCAATTTTAGGAGAGACGAATGGAACCCACGGGGACATCCGAGAGTTCGCCTGCCGAAGCGTCGGCGCCGACCTCTCCCTCGCCCCCCTTCCTCGTGGAAAAATCGTTCGATCGGTAGATTTGCTCCTTCCGAGATGGATCTCTATCTTACTCCCCTTGTTCTTCTCTTGCTCATCCTTCCGCTCGCCAAGCCGGTCCGAGGCGATACCGATCCGCCAGACGGTGAGCCATGCCTGTGGTTTTGCAGTTTCTAGGGCTTGTCTTGTTCTTCCGGGGCTGCGAATCCAATAGAAATTGCGTTTGATTGTGGTCGAATAACGTAGTTTTTTTTAACGAAACCATTTGTTTTTTTTTTTGGAATAAGAAGAAATAGGCCAAAAGGGAATCTTTTTTGATTCGATTACAGTACCTGCAGTCCGATTGATCAACGATCTCTTTTCATATTCCTCTGATCGAATGTGAGAAAATGCAATGTTCTACCTATTTGATTAGCTTCTTGGTGTTCGCTCGGGTCTGTCCACACGTTGGATTTATTTGCATGCTCACCATTACTATGGAAACAAAAATTCTGCGAGATCCTCTCTTCTAGGCTTTGAAACTCTAGTTTTGCAATATTCTTATCCGGTCTAATTTTTTCTACTTTTATGTTCGTCTTTGATCTAAGCTATTGCCCTTTCTTTTGCAGTTTCTGCATTGAATGTTATGTATCGAAGCTTAAATTCCCCCTCTCAGTTAAATGGATGGAGATCCAGTGGAGGTGACCCCTGTGGCGATGATTGGAAAGGCATCACATGCTCTGGCTCATCCGTGACCAGAATGTAAGGAACTTTCATATTTCTTGGATTTTTTTTTTTGTTTGTTTCTTATGTTTTTAGTTCTGTTATCACCTGCCTTTCTTTACGCAATCTATAACAAATGTATGTAGAAGCTAGAACCTCTACTTTCTTTTCGCTGTATACGCTTCATCTCTACACTCTCATGCATTAACCTGTTTCAAGGAGTTTTGCCCTTCGCCCTACAATTGTTCTCCAATAAAAAAAGTACAAAAAAAAATCAACACCATGCTTTTATTAAGACCTTTCTACATGGCCATGTTACTATTATCTGCATATATAGTTATGTGCCTATCTCATTTTTCCTTTTTGGAAAAACTTTTTAGTGATATAATCTTGCCTAGCGTTCAATGACATGAAAGGCCAACCCCTTAGCTGGGCTTCTTCTTCTTCTTCTACTTTTCTTGTTCACTACATTTTTCTTTTCTTGTTGGCTGTATTTTTTTCACTACATATTGGAGGTGTTAACTGCATCTATTCTTTTGATGCCAATCAGAGAACTCTCGGGTCTTGGTTTGTCAGGTACACTGGGTTACCAACTGTCGAGCTTGACTTCAGTAACTTATTTGTGAGAACTAACTTGCTATTTCTCTAGATACATCGGTTTGCAGCTCAACTACATTGGTTTGCAGCTTAACATGTTTTTTCTTTGCCTTAGTACAGTGACATGAGCAAGAACAATCTTAATGGTGATATACCTTACCAGCTTCCACCCAATGCTGATCATATGTAAGTCTCATTGAAAACATGCTATATATCTATCACTAATTATTTCAAGCTAGCTAATTATTTCCTTTAGTATAAGAAATAAAAATATCAGAGTCAGGTAAAACCTAGAATTTTGCCCAATAAAGTCAGTTTGACCTATCTGTCTGGTTGAAAACAAGTGAACCATAATGTTTGCAACATTAATATGTTGTGTGTTTTGCTTCTTGTTATGTTTAAACAGCTAACAATACATAACTGGACATCCATGCACATACCAGATTATTGGGATTTCTTTTCATTTATGCAGAGATCTTGGTGGAAATACACTTTCTGGAGGGATTCCTTTTTCAATTTCTCAGATGTCTGATCTTACGTATTTGTAAGGGATTACATTTTTTCAATGCATATTCCCTTGTATGGTAAACTTCTCTGTCATTAATGATTTGAAGTTGGAATTAATGCAGAAATCTTGCCCATAACCAACTTCATGGACAGTTGACTGATATGTTTGGTTCACTTCATAGTCTCTCATTTCTGTAAGACAGGCTGCTGATTCTTTCCTTTACTTATAAAACCTACTAAAGTAGTTTCCGTGTATAAATAAAATTATGAATCTGTTTCTCTTATCGGTCTAACTCATCACAACAAAAATTCTGCCAATAATTTAATCAAGATTATTTCCCCTTCAAAACTTGATGAAAACAATCATGGATACAAACATTTAGATTATAGCATTAAGGTGCCTAGGCAATGTACCATCTTCTGGAAATTCCTTTTTGTTTTAAAATTCATTTTTAAATTTTCCCTTCCATTGAAATAATTCTTTTGTTTGCTAGTTTGTGAAAAGAAATCAAATGTCGGATGAAATATTAGTTTACTTGGCATGTATTCATGATTTTGGTATATGTAAGCTGAGATCAAGATGCTGTAGCATATAATTCAAGTAAAAATTTCTAGGAGATTTGCTAGCTTCTAGAAATTTTTTTGTTGTTTCAAATTTTTTTTTTTTTTTTGCATAAAATAATTCTTTCTGTTGAAGGTAATGCTTTTGTTTGCCAGTTAGTGAGATCAAATCAAACATTGGATGAATGTGCTTCCTTTATCTCTATCAATGATTTTTGGCATTAGTTTGTTGAGATTAACATACACTGTGACAAATAGTTCACTTTGAGACTTATTCTTTTTTACTTAAAGCTTGAGGCTTTTTAGAGGCATATATTGATAATTTGATAGAATTATTGGTGTAGTAGATTTAGTCCTAGATTAGTAGTTCTAGATTTTGGGTTTTGTGGTCACTTGATTATATGCAATACTTTATGGTATCGATCCCCCTTTCTAGGGTTAGGATTTTCCAAAGAAAAATTCCCTAAGGGGGAGGCCACCCACCAAGCTCCCCCTTATCCACATTTCTCTCTTTTACATCTTGCTTGTAAGCAATATTGCTCTTCTTCCCTCTTTCCTATTATTACTTTTGTGCACTAGTAAGTGACCTTGTTACTCTCTTCCCTGTGCTGCTAGCGAGATGACACCTTCCCCAGTCATGTCTAGTAGCATCACATTGCACCGTGTAAGATGCTCTCCCTCCATCTTGTGCTTTGGAATACACATTTCTGTCCTATTCTGTGTGATTCATCTACTTTCGTTGCCATCCACATTATTGAGCACGATTTACAGTCCCTACTCTATCTATGATATTTCCTCAGACTAGGCCTGTCATTTCCTTGTGGCTTCTCCTTATCTCTTACTTCCAATCATCTTTTTGACATTGCTTACAAATTTTCCCTCCCTTTGACAAGTAACCAACAATAAGCTCCGATAACTTGTGTTGGTGATCATCCATGCAAAACTGCTTAATGTGTGTGCCACAACTTCTTGTGGATTCCATTATTTCTTCCACCATCCTACTTCTAGAGTACTGACTGCTACCTAATCCCTCTTCTCCTTTTAGATCTAGAGCCTACACATTATTGTTGCACTTAGGGTCGAGGGATCCTTCTCTATCTCCAAGAGGATGATCTTTATGTGCTCAACAAGCAAGTTTAGAAGAACTAACAAATTAGATAGTAGTGAACTCTCCATTTGAATGTATAAATGGAATGCAAAATCAATGGAAGGGAGAACTCTAACTAGTGGACTTTGCTTGCAACCCAACCTCTTGCCTTTGCTTCTGTAAACTTCTATTGGGGAAACAATTCCTCCCTTGTGGTTGTTTTAGACCATGTTATTTTGATGGTTTGGTAATATGATTTAAGTTAGCTATGTGTTTGATGTTGCTACATCAAGTGTGCAAGGTTAGCCATACTAGGCGACTTTGATACTTGAGGATAGGTAGTTCAGATCGAATGATTGATGGACAGTTAAGGGGTTAGGGGATGCTTAGAGTACATGGGGGCAAGGAGTCCAAATCGAGGAAGAGCTTGATCGAATCAGGGGTAGGTGACCTAAATTAGGAAGGTGATCGAAATACCCTAGCTCAAAGATGGAATATGTTCCACAATTTTAGAAAGAAAGGTAGGGGACATGTTGCATTATAATCTTCAAGTAGTATTTTACAATTAGTTGGAGTCAACTATAGGAATCCTATCTTTATTGAGCTCCATGCAAAACGATGCCAATAGTAGTATTTCAATTAGTTAAATTATTATTATTATTATTATTATATTAACAATGTTTCCTTTAGTCCTACTTTGCCTTTTATATCTTCACTTTAATTGATTCATCTCTTTTAAAATCAAGTTTTGAAAAATGTTTATAAGCAAAATGTAGTTGAGTTGTTGCATAATGCAAATGCAACATCCTTATGTGGGTGCATTAGCAATGTGAATACAACAATAACAATAAAGCTTTATCTCACTAGGTGTGGTCGGCTATATAGATTCTTCTACGACATATCATCATCTTTATTCAAATAAATGTTATCTTATTTTATCATTGCCAACCAAGTCTTCTTTAGTTTTCCTCTTCCTCGTTTAATCTGTATATTTGTCGTAATTTCACATCACTTAATTGGAGCATTTATTTGTCGTCTAACTACTTATTCATACCATCTTAAATCTCTCTCGGAGTTTTCCATTAATAGGTGCAATCCCTGTTTTCTCTCTATGTTCTCATTTCTTATACTATCCATCCTCGTATATTCACACATCTACCTTAACATCCTCATCTCTTATATTTTCTTGTGTGTTCAAGTCATAACCCAACATTCAGCTCCATATAACATAACAAACCTAATCGCTATTTTATGGAACTTCTCGTTAAGTTTTAGAGATATTTTAGGATCACAAAGAACACCTGACACTCTCCTCCATTTCAACCATCATGCTTGTATTATATATAAGACATATCTTTCAACCCCTCTGTCCTTTTGCAAAAATGACTCTACATATTTAAAATTCTTAGTTACCGACAACTCTTTATCTCCTATCTTAATAATTTTCTTATTGCGTCTAATATTGTTAAACTTAAATTTTATATATTTTGTATGTATTCTACTAAGCCTAAAACTTTCATTTCTAGTATTTCCTATCAAGATTCGAGTTTAGCATTTACTCATTCACGTGTCTCATCTACCAAAACAATATCATTTACAAATAACATGCACCATGGTAACATGTCTTAATGCGTCCAGTGAGTTCGTCCATGATTAGTGTAAAAAGATAGACTTAAAGCTGATTCTTGATGTAATCTTACCTTTATAGGAAATGCTTCCGTTAATCGATCTAGAGTCTTCACTCTTATCATTACATTCTCATACATATCCTTAATTATTTCAATATACGCTATGCTAACACCTATCTTTTCTAAAATTCTCCACATTATTTTCCTCAAGCTTCTATCATAAGCTTTTTCTATGTTGATGAATAATGTGTGTAAGTCTTGTTTCTATTCCCGATGCTTTTCAATTAGTTTGTTGAGAAGATGTATAACTTCTATTATCAACCTTTCAACTATGGATCCAAATTGATTTTCAGTCTTCATCATCTCCTTTCTTAGTCTTTTTTCTATTACTCTTTTTCAATGTTTCATGATATAATTTATTACTTTAATACCCCTATAATTCACACAAATTTATACATTTCTTTTGTATTTATTAAAAAAAAGATAATAAGCTGAATTAATTTATAAAATATAAATATTTATAAATGCTGAATTTAAGCAAAACATATAACCCAAAATGCATTATATATAACATGTTAATCAACAATAATCCATATGATAATAAAATTATTGTTGAGCTAAGTACATCAACTTTTCTCAATTTCTCATCTATTTAACGAAATTGGTTTATTCTAATATATATAGTTAACTAAACATGATTTGGACTTTTAATGAGCTAGGAATTGAATACAGATGTCATGTGGTTTCGCACTGCATAAACTAGGGGATGCATAAGCGACTTTGGTGGAGGTTTTTGTAAACAATGTATGCTACAATAAAATTGGGGTACACACCTGAGGTAGGGAAGGGTTTGTGTGAGATGTAGGGAGATGAATAGACAGATTAGGTTTGTAGTAAGTTCATGTTGATATATTGAACTCATGGTCTCCTCAGGGATTGTAGTATAGTAGAAATCCTAAGCTTAAGATTACCAACAAACATAAGAATATAAGATCATGACCTATTAGAGAAATTTTCATGTAAGATTTAATTATATATAGTGGTAAGTGATTGTTAATGTGTTGATTTTGTTCCATTAAGTTATTTGCAATGTAAGGCTTGTGAGGGTTTATATAAAAAACTGGAGTGCTAATAATGCAAAGGATAAATGGTAGTTAGATTTTTCATATAGTTTCATTATAAATATTTAGAAACAGAAATACTCATGCATTTTGCTGTTAGACATGTCAAGGTGGAATTCACCTATTATACACTTTTCTTTCTGTCCAACTAGCTGATTGCTATGTTGACTCTCATGAATCTTCAAGAAATGATTGTGGACCACCATATGCTGTCATTTGGAAATATTGCAAATTTGGTTCTTCCACTTTGGATAAGTTTTTCCTCCAGCTTCAGTAAGATTAAATGATATTTTTATTTGACTTGATAATGGTTATGCTATCTGCATGCCATTTATTTGTCTATGAATTCTGTGCATACGGTCATATTCCCTGTTACCAATTTCAAATTCTGTTATCAGGGATCTCTCGTACAACCAATTCTCAGGAAACCTACCTCAAAGCTGTGGATCCCTATCTCATCTCAAAAATTTGTAAGGAACTCGAAATTTTATTCAACCTAAGCTCGTCTTTTACATCTGATGTTATTTGTATTTCGCTTACAGGCTATTACAGAACAATCAATTTAGTGGTTCTATAGGTGTGCTTGCCCATCTTTCTCTTGAAGAATTGTAAGTATTTTTATGATAGTCATGTCATATTTAGATGCTCTCTTTATCTAGTTGAAGAAGTATATAATATGCAGTTTCATGCACAACTACTTACTGTTTGTTACTCTAAAAGAAAGTTCCTTGGGAGCTAATTGTGTGTCTGCTCCTGTTGAATATGAAATTATGTGGATTTTCATAGCTGTGAAATATGTGCTGGAGAAATTAACATCATTTTGTTGGAGTTATCAAGTTAACATTGTTATCTTGATGCATCTCTCAGATGCTTTAGTTCAAATGATGCTTATAATGCTGTTCAAGGCAATGGAAAGTCTGGTTTACAATAATGATACAAGGATCTCATAATTTAATAAATATGTTTACTATGTGAATTATATAAATTTCATGTGAGAACATTATGTTTTTTCTGATTGTTCATCTTTTGTTTGCTTTACATTTGCATACTCACCAATCTTTAACCATATTTCTCAATATACTGTCAGGAATATTCAAAACAACCAGTTTACAGGTTGGATTCCAAATAAATTGAAAAGTATACATAACCTCAAGTGAGTGGCAGTGGGTTTAAGCTTTTTTGTGTGTGGATTTTGTTCTTTTTTTTCTTCTTCTGATGATTTCTTTTTCTTTTATAGAATAGATGGAAATTCCTGGTCATCTAGCCCAGCACCTTCAGGCATGTCTAAGGCTGGAGATGTAAGCTCATCCACAGACGATGATGGAGATCAGAATTCTGGTATGAAAGCTGCAGCCATTGTTGTGACAGTTATAGCCGTGTTAGTATTGGCTCTTCTTTTAATGGCTCTTGTTAAGAGAAGATCTTCAGCTTCATCTCATTATATTGTTGATCAATATAGCCAGAACAGATCAACTGCACCTCTAGTAGATAATGGTACGTATGGACTTTGTTATGCTAGTTCTTTGGAGTCATTATATTGTCTTATAAGTTATAACTGCTACTATATGAAATCTTTATTTTCAAGAAGCTACACTAACATTGTTGTGTAGTTGCTCTCCTATGAGTTTTGAGTGTAGCAGTGAAACTATGATTTATTGCAAATTTCTTCGTTGGCTTCTTCTCTTGAAACTTAAATTGAGAATGTGTTTACCATTATGACACCATTTGCTCGGTTCTTACAACTATAATTCAAAATTTATATTGTTGCTAGTTAGCGTGGGTGATCTTATACTGATCAAGGCCAACAAACATGGATTAAAAATCATATGTTTGACCCATCCCGATCCCATGAATTGCTCATAATGGGCTGTACAAATATTAGTCCCAACTCATGTTGACCAGGACATAATCATTTAGAGGAAAGTTAAATCCAATTGAGATCCAATTTCAAATAATTACTCAATCAAATATACAGGTTGGTTTAATTAATGTAACTTCATATATATGCCAAAGTAAATACAAGACAATTAGTGTTATCCTGCTATTACAGTTTTAGTAGAGATACTCTTAGCAGTATGTTATATCATAAATTAAGATGTTTGTTTTATAGCATTAGTTGTTTCTATGAACTGTTGATTTAATTATTAGACTATGATATTGTTATGTTCTTGTTTTGGATGTAAACCAAATAGGAGTGAATTAAAAGGATGGGACTAGTCAAAACTCAAAAGTATTGTCACCACTGTTCGAATTGTCTCATTCTGTCTATGAGTGCTAGTAAGCATGACACCAAGATGGTGTCATTCGAGCCTGATATCAACGCAGAAATTATTAACCTTGCTTAAAACTTCTAATTCTTAATCAGTGCATAATTTAGCTCATCAATGTTTGCAAAAAAAATTTTTTTGTGGAAACGTCTTGCAATGTAGGATAAGGCTGAGTACCCCTTCTCAGGGACCCCACATTGGCGGAAGCTTCATGCATCAGTCTGTCCTTTTTTTAGTGGTTTAGCTTGTTTTAACCAATTTTCATGTTTATATAATTGATGGCACATATAAAATTGTTTCATCAGTAGTAGTGTAGCCCGAGCACATACTTCCTATTTTTGCAAGAAAGAGAATCAAATAGTTACAGTGGGCTTTTCACAATTTTCACTAGGGACTCCTAAATTCCTAATCAATTGATGACTGTAGGACAACTGATCTTTTCTTAGTATGTAGTTTACTAAATTATAGAAGTAAACTGCTGGTTATGTTTACATGGATCCATGATAATTTAGTGTGGAAATTTTGAAGTTAACATTAAGATGCACCTGGGCACTGAATAGTCTCGAAGCCCATTGTTACATGAGTCATATCATTGAGTTACACTAGTATAATTAGAACATATAAGTGTTCTTGCAGCATCACAATTAGCATGCATTACCAGTATATAAGATGAATTTCATGGATTATATGCGGATACTTTAAAAAATGTGTTAAGGTGATGACATTTACATCTGTCCACAAGGTTACCGAAGAAATTAACAAACAAATCTTGAATTTGACTATCTGGAATTGGCTCAAACATGCATTCGAGTATCCAATAGTGTCGAGCTCCAAGTGTGCCCCTTTCCAAAGGCTAGGAATGAGTAAACCAATAGTGGATGATTCCATTGACATGCCCTTTGTGTTCGGTCAAGGAATTATGCCTCAGAAACACTAGATAAAATGCAAAGCAGTAAGATTACAAGAGCAATCATATTCAAGTGACACTAACATTTCAAATATGATTCATTGCAAAACAAAATACAGAACAACAATTCAACTATACAAAATATCTCCTACTTGCCAAAATAAATATAATATGTTCAAACATGAAAAACATAATTTCTAAATAGGTAAAACTATATAACTCAAAAAGACTGACAGAAGCTCCAACTCCATTAATCAGAATGTCAGCAAAAAGTTAGCAATGTGCCTAATAACTTGATTCAACGCCTCTACTAGTTTCAGATTGATTTGGAGCAAAAGTGTAGGGGCAGGATTGTTAATAAAACTGGTTCGAGAGCCTTCCAAAGATATTTAAATAAAGGATAAAACAGATATAGTTCAAAATGAGCCCAACTCCATCTCACACTTCTACATCTATTCTTAGTGGGAATTCTAATGATATTTCATAAAGGGTTGTACATTACCATTTCAACCAATTTCTCATTCGGAGTTGTAATTATTTAAGCACGTGATCTCCAGTTTGGCATTGATGGCTCCCAATCGTCATGGGCCTACAATATCTCCACTCATGCGTTCTCCAATTAGGCAACACCCAACCATCTAGAATCTACAACATCTCTAAGTTCTTGTGTGGGTTAGGTAAAGACTATAACAACCATATGCTAGTTGTAATGGTTTTGTGGTAAAGACTATAATAGGACCCAATTGACATTGACCTAAGTCCAAAGGCTTCAATACATTCTCTTTGCTCATAGGACAAACCATGTTCAGTGTTGGTTCCCAACATGTCTTAACTTGTTTTCTAGTTAGAGATGTGAAAGGCATACTAAGAAGTTAAGCTAGTGCATGCATTTATTGATGTCATCTTAAGGAAGGCATACTAGCAAGCATGCTTTATCAAGGTTCTCACAACAATATGTTGATATACATTATTCTAATCATATTTCATTAATAACTTAAATTTGTAATCATGTTTACTTGTTAACATCAAATAAAATATCTAAGCATGATAACCAAGTATTATACATGTGTAAGGTAGCTAAAAATATATCAGGAAACACTTTCAAAGTAATCAAAGTAAGGAACATAAAGAGACAGTAGGCGGAAAATTTGATTCTGCCTGCGAACGTCAACATATGATTCACCGGTGGATTGGTTTTGTTGCCAACTTATTCATCAATTGCCAAGCAACAACGAGGATGATGACATAGTTGAGAGCTTGGACGAAGATAAACAAGAAGAGGGTTACAATGATGACTAGGGTTCCCCGATGCAGCCACGTCGACGCTAAGTTAGAGGACGAAGAAGATGACTATTAGGGTTTTGATGTACGTAGTTGTGCGTGTAGCATCGTAAAGCACTAGAGGAGGTGACTAGCGCAAGTCACTTTTTCACGTTTTTGTAAAACGAGAGAATACAGTGGAAAATATAGAGAGAAAGCGAACACTAACACAAGTTAGTTTTACCTGTTCGGAGCCTTCGACTAAGGGTGAAAATGAGCCGAGTCGCTCATGAGCCGCTAGCGAGCAGCTCAGTCAAAACTCGACTCGAGCTCGAAGATGATCGAGCCAAGCCCAAGCCGGCTTGATTAGAAATCGAGTCGAGCTCGAGCCTAATTATTACTGGCTCAGTGGCTCGTCGAGCTAAACGAGCTTGTAATAATATATATTTTTATAATATATAATATATTAATTTATGTATTAAAAAAATAATAATAAAATTCAAGGCCGAGCCCATAATTAAATGTCGAGTTCGAACTCAAGCTCAACTCTACAGCTTAAGCGAGCTCGAGCCAAGCTCGAGCCTAGGCTGGATCAAGCTCAGCTTGACTCGTTTACAACCTTATTTTGACGACTTCTACTCTAAGGCCCACACTCAATGAATACTTTCATCGGAAAAAATCACTATAAGCTCGAATAGTTACAAAGATGTTAAGACCATCTTTAACCACAAAACCCATTTTGGTGCATTTTTTAAACCAATTTGGTATCGTTTCAGCACCAAATATTTTTCCAACTCCAACCAATACACACCATTTTCTACACTAAAAGGAATATTCCTTAGAATATTCTTTGAAACATCTTATAGTTTATTTTTCAACATACATATTAATTTGTTAAATTTTTTTATTGTGATAATAATAATAATTATTAAAATTAATAATTTTATAGTACA
>JBBPFQ010698035.1:1551-14832 GCA_037974815.1 Kaempferia elegans | reverse complement strand
GGGAAAAAAATCCATGAGGATTTTAGAATAGGGAGAAAACCAACAGATGTTGGTTGGTTAATTGGTTACTCGAGCGAGATCGATCGGTGCCAATGATAAAGACAAATAAATGAGACCTCTGGATAGATTTTGATAGATGAGAAATATTAGAACTAAGATGATATGGGGAGCATTAGAGATTTCTACGTAAGATAGAAAAGTCAATAATCTTATTGAGATAGACATCGTAAACTCACAATCTAAGGGGTCAACCTGATCGAGCTATCAGATTGGGCTATCTAAGACAAGAGAGATGGTCAATTGGATGATCGACTCCACGTGGCCCCACCGACCAGACATCGACGTGTCACCGCTTGGCCTATTCAGCCACGTCGAAGATGATAGGTCAACATTAAGTGCCCAGAACTCTATTTGGCTTTGTTGATCAGACACCCAATTCCCCTAACTCTACACTTAACTGTGATTCCTCTTGTCGGTTTGTCTGACTCTAGAGACTTTGTTCTTTTGACTCCACACTCTACTCGGCCTGCTCCAATTCCTCTGGTCAGTCTACTCGACTCCAAGAGCTCAATTCCAAAGACTCGATGCTCCACTAAGTCAGATCAACTTGGCCAACTCCCATCGGTTAATCTGACTCCATGTGTTCAGCTCTTCCAACCCATTGCTTTGCTTTGCTCAGTTCCGCCCACCCGATTCGACCCCTCTTAGTGAGTCGGACCCCTAAGGTCCAATGGGTTCCATATGTCATGGGTCGACGCCACAAGTGGTACAACGCATGGGCACATGGGACAATATAATTATACTGATACAAGATATGTGCGATATGACTATTTGATAGATGGAGATACATCGATGCAACATTTTTCTTACTATAACATGACGCTCAATTAATGAAGAGAGAATGATACTTCAGCAATATTATAAAAGGAACCCACTCCCTTGGGCATATGTACATTTACACATACGTGCCCATATATATGTTTTATTTTACTGTTCATCTTCTCTATTTTTTCCTTTGTCGGAGATTGACTTAAGCGTTGGAGTGGCTAAGCCACGACACCTCTTGTCTTCCTTCTAATGCTTTGTTTCCCTCTTCTCTAAAGTCCTACATGGTAGGTTAACGAACCTTCAAGGTACGCTTATCATAAATTACTTTTCATAAAATTTTATATTATGATTATGCCTGCATGAGATGTATCCTTATATGCGTGTGGTGTCTGTGCTGTAATAATTAGTAATTATTATTATTTTGTCTTCTATTGTGCATATTTAAGAAACGTGTTTTAGCATGCAAATACATCGAGCATAATCCAACAGTAGTATTAGAGCCTGATCCTGCTTCGACATAATCATAAAATTATTTTACAAGACATAATTGGTCATAATTAAATTACTTTATGAAATTTTTCTTATTTTATTATGAATTTGTATTTTTGGAAAGTATCCTAATTTTTAAGAATTTTTAATTTTGAAAAGTTCTGAAATAATTTAAGAAATTTTATTTAGTAATATTCTAGAAATTAAATTATTGTTTTTTTTAATTTTCTTATGAGTTTTTATTTTTGAAGTGTCTTCTAATTTGTTAGGAAATTCTAAATTTGGAAAGTTCTGAAATAATTTAGAAAATATTTGGTAAATGATTTAAAAACTTTTATTTTGAAAAGTTTCTAAATTTATTAATAAAATTATTTGGATCAAATTTATCAATCGGAATAGTAATAGGTTTGATTACGGAGTCAATAGGAATGAGAATGAGAATTGTATTATAGTGTTTGGTCCAAATTCTGGAATGAATATGATTGTAATTGATAATGTTTGTTTCAAATGCACTTTAGTAATGGGAATCAAACAAATTTCCAATTTTACCCTCACTCGTTAATGCATTAAAAAATATTTTAAAAATAATTTCAAAATATAATTATATCATTTCGAACAAACACCATGCAACATTTCTACTGCCAAATAAAGCAATATATTTTCAATTTCGAACCACCATCAAATAACATATATAATGTTGAATTAAGCAACATATTTTCAATTTCAAGCCATTTTTTTTAGAAAAATTCAAAATAATTTCAATTTTATCATTTGAATAAACATCGAGCATCATATTCAAAATATTACCAAAAATAACTCAATAATAATAGTGTCCAATATCATTTTAAACGTCATATACTTGCTTAACACAAAATTACGAGAGTTACCTAAATAACTGTCTCAATGTAAAATATAAACCTACCCATAAAACTATGAAGATAATAGTTCCAAATTTAATATCTTACCCATAAAATTACGAGAGTTACGAGAGAAAGATCCTTCTTGTTGTCCAGTGATGTTAGTTGGATATTGTGTATCATAGGTCCCTTCCAATGGTTGGCACAGTTGGAGTGTATTGTGAACCTTCACTACTTGTAAGTAATTCATTGCCCAAGAATATTCATAATAATATATTGGATTATCAACCAATTATTGTGAACTGGATACACAATCAAAGCATGGCACAATATTCTGCAAAAACTGATAATACCAAAACAAGGCACAATAATCTGCAAAAGATTGATAAATATCAAAACAAGACACAATCGAATTGACCGACTTCATCTGTTGAGATCCTTTATATCACACAAAATAAGTATATATTTTGTTGGCTAATTACAGCATCAAGCCTTCTTAAGCTTTGAGGATAGCTCACTTTTTGCACCAGCCAAAGCACGAGCAAGCCAATGTTCTGCAGCATCAAGCCTTCTTAAGAATTGTCACATTAGTTTCTTTCTTGTGATGATACCAGATCATACTAGTCCAAAAGCCAATATTGAGGTTGAAATCTCAGAAGACAAAGTGAATGTGAAACAAATTTTAGGTGACAGATTGCAATGTTCATAATGCTTGCTTTTGCCCTACTTCCATCTTGTGATGATTGCATTAATCGGAGAAGACATAAACTCACTCACTAACCTTGACGGAGAAGACGGTGGCGGAGGGCTGTGGGTGACTAAGTCCGGTGGCCGGCGAGAGTTATGCGGTGGCTGATGGAGGGTTGAGGCTGATGGAGGAGGACGCGGCGGCGGGCGGCAGGAAGTCGATGGCGACAGGGAGAAATCGCGACAGGGAAAATCGCGTAAGAAATATGTTACTGGCTGCGGCGATTAACGGAGGAGGACGCGGCTCCGGTTGATGGAGGAGATCCGGCGGCCGACAGGGAGAACGCGGCGACGGTTGAAGAGGGCGGCGACAGAACTAGCGGGCGGCAGGTTGTCGCGCGACAGTGAAGAGGTTCGCGAGAGATTTGTCGCTGTGTTTATTAGGGGCCTATTTTTGTCATTATAAAAAAATTCTTATCCCCAAAATTCGGCAATGAATCGATAGAAGGGGGGAGAGACGGTGATAAGATTTGACTAATATTTAGTAATGATTCCCATATCTATATTTTTATTTCCGAATTCCAAACATTAATAATGGTAATCATTCCCTTTCATTCCTATTCCCCACCTTGATTCCCCTAAACCAAACGGCCCCTAACATCAAAAGTTTATTAGCATACTTAGGAGTTTGACAAAATATAAAAAATTAAAAGAAAAAAAAATCAACGTGGATGATGTTGTAAGTGTTGCCCATGTCGAGCGCCCAAATTAAGCGCCCAGGATAACAAAATGGTATGTATATAGAAAGAGAGCCGATATGTTGTGTGGCTAAACGTCTGTACGTTGTACGCAACTTTCATTCTAAAAGTGTCCCATCAAAATTTTTCTAATTTTTTATTGTAGTAGTGCCCCATCAAAATTTAAAAAAAATCACACATCTGTCCCTCCAGTACAGTATGCATGTATCGTCTTTCTTTGACACATGCATGACCTCCTATGCAATTATAGCAGCTAAGGGTGCCGCCACCCAGCTACTCAGGTTGTAACCCGGGGCCCTACAACTTTGCAGATCCCCTACTGTGAGATCCGATATGATTCAGAATTGATGGTTCGATGGTTTGAAATTACCAGTTCAATGATTCCTGATATATTGACTCTTAACCTTACTCGTCAAAGATGATTATAATTAACAGTTCGATTCACAGTTTGTCAAGATTCATTACGGTTCAAAAAGGACTTGCACTTACAAAGTTGGTTACTTATTCCCTGTGATTTTAAAAATGTATCGAACCTTAGAAGCGGTTTAAAAAAGCAAACACTCTCCTTCTCTCCCCTAATGATCAGAATCATCGGTCTAATGGTCGCAATTATTTTTACCCCTTCCCTTTAGATTTTAAATCACACTATTATAAACAAATTGATATAGAGTCGAAAGAAATTATTTTTTACTGGTTTACTCTTCTTTTAACTATTAAGAATAGTGATGTAGCAAAATAAAACTATTAATTAGTTATTGAATAATTAATTAACACATAGAAAAGTTAATCCATTATAACTTAGTTAAGATACGAGGCTCTTCCTCAAGAGACCTACTTCAAGTCTTTGTAACACCATTCTCTTATATATATATTATTGAATTGTCAGTTTGACCTTATGATTTGAGCCTTTGAACTATAACCAGTCTGCCTGGCCTTTGAACGATAACTAGTCCGGCCACAACCGGTTATGGTTCAAGCTTGACTAACTAAGTCAATGGGGGTAACCAGCCCGTTGACACAGTTATGGGTCGCATCTGATTACGAGTCAGCCCGTAGAAAGATCTATTTACTGCTATCATATAATAGAAACATAATACATTGTATCAGAAAGTCTTAATATGACCATTGGTTCTCTTTTTAATTTCTTTCGTACTAAACTTCTTCATTATCTTGTAAATACATGAACTCTAGGAGAGTATTAACATCTTCTTCGATCTATCCTTATAAATCTTTATAACTTGTATATTGGTTGCCTCTTCCAAATCCTTACAAACAATTTAATCCAAAGTTATCTCTTGAAGATTGCAACAATGCGATGTCATTTCAAATAAATAAAATGTTATGCCAGACTAAGAAAGCAATTAGAATTCAATAATATAAATTGAAAGCAATATATTTTTAACTTATAAATACTTGATAAAATTTATCACAAGTTTATTTGAAGACAATAGATTTGTAGAACTCCCTAAAATTAACTGATGGATTAAAAAAATTAAGAAACACTTCAAATAAAAAATAATATGCTACTGCAAGTTTTTTTAATGCTACTTTCCTTTCCATTTGAATTTGAATTTGAATTTGAGTAGATTAAGAATAATAAAATTTTATATGATAAAATTTTGAATATGTAAAGAAAAAAATTTGAATGCGGAAAAAGAGGGGAACATAAGAACAAAACGTATTTTTAAATTAAAAAAATTCAGTAATGCGGAAGATACTGACGGTACCGTTCAGTAAAATGCCGTGGCTCAGAAAATAAATAAATAAAAAAAACAACTGGCTTGGCACACTGGCCATGCTCACCCTGAGACGCACGCAATGTCAAGCTTGGGTTCGTGCAGAATATGCTCAGCTCGACCCATTTGTCAAGTTGCATTTACTTGGCTCGACCCGAGGACCTCCACTCAACCCTTGCGTTTCGGTTTGACCTTTCGAATTGCATAATTATATTTCATTTGCAGATCTAGAGAGCAACTTTCTGACATGGACGCCGTCCCCGGTCGCTCCTTTCCTCCCTTCTCTCCCTCTCTTCTTAAACCCTAATCATCCCCATCGCACTCTCCGAATTGTGGCCCGCCGGATTCCGCTCCGCTACCGGCACCATCGTCCCCTCTCTTCGTCGTCCCGTTGCACCGCCTCTCGCCTCTGCCTCTCCCTCCCCGATGGCATCGTCGACAACGGCCCACCGTCCGACCTCTCTCCTGTCTCCGCTCCTTTCTTCTCCAACTGGACGTCGCCCCGCCCTTTGTGGCGTGGCCTTTCCGCCCTCATCCTCGCTGGGCAAGTGGCTCGCCGCGCTCCCTCCGGGCGCATCCACCGTCGGAACACGATGCAGCAGCTCGAGCGCGTCGGTCCCCGCTCCGTCGCCGTCTTCCTGCTCACTGCTGCCTTCGTGGGGATGGCTTTTACCATCCAGTTCGCCCGAGAGTTCACCCGCCTCGGCCTCCGTCGCTCTGTCGGCGGCGTCCTCGCACGCGCCCTCTCTCGCGAGCTTTCCCCTGTTGTCACCTCAGTCGTAACCGCCGGTCGTGTCGGCTCCGCTTTCTCAGCGGAGCTCGGTACCATGCAGGTGTCGGAGCAGACCGACACTCTCCGTGTCCTTGGAGCCCACCCTGTCGACTACCTTGTCACCCGTCGCGTCATAGTTTGTTGCCTCGCACTTCCAGTCCTTACCCTCCTCTGCTTCTGTGTCGGCCTTGCCTCCAGTGCGTTTCTGGCTGACGCCGTCTTCGGAGTCAGCATCAACATCATCCTCAATTCCGCCAGGAGGGCTCTGCGCCCCTGGGACATCATCAGCGCCATGATTAAATCCCAGGTTTCGGGGCTTTGGTAGCGGTTGTGAGCTGTGCATGGGCGCAGGAGACTCGCTCAAATATGCCATGGGATAAACACATTATCTAATGGTTCAATCTATAACCATTTTTCTCATTCTGGAACTGCGTCAAGCTATTTCTTTTGCTCAACAAAAAGGTTTGTCCAAGCATTAGAGGTTGGGTATGTATAACCAATCTTATAGAGCTGATTCTATAGCCTATAATAATGCTTAGCTCTTACAGATCTTCGCATTGTTGAGTCCATTGTTTTATAAAATGAGGAAATATGTTTGCTTTAAGATAGGGTCTAGCTTTCTGCTTCAATTGGCATGCCTGTACAAGTAGAGCTACATTTAAGATTGTTGAATTCAACTATTTATTAACCTCTACATATCAATTTGTTTCTATACCTATATTCTGAAACTTTCTCATGAGATTAATAGGGTTGTTCATTTCACTATTTGCATAGTATGGTTAATATGTTTAAATATATTTGATATAATCATTCTTTTTTTCATTTTATAACCAAATCTACCCTTATTTAGATAGTTAATGGTTGTTATATCTTACAACTCAATGTAGAATTTAGCTACTATCTAGATCAAAATCTTATAACATGCAGGATTTCAACTTTTCAATTTGCTCTTCCTTTCTCAATGTTGCATGTGGATTATGTTGATATTGGGGCATCTTTGCTAGAACAAACCACTCACCAAATGCTCAAGTCCAAGTTAATGATACTTCATAATTTCAGAAACACGCCCTTGTTCTCAAATACTTGCTGAAAAGATTGCATATAAATATCAACTGTTCAGTTTTATGTTTTCAGTAGTAGTTATTGGAGTAGCTCTCAGTTCAAATCGTTCTAAATTTCTATTGCTAAGAACACAAATACCTGCGGTATCCTAAATGTTAAACCTTGCTTTTACCCATTCCATGTCACAAAATGCTGAATGCATAATATATGCTGTTTAACATATGGCATACTTGTTTGAACGCTTTAGCAATTATAGAAATCATCTTTCTTCTTCAGATGAGATTCCTGTTGAACTGTTTCATGAATTTCCAAAATCTGTTGCGTTTGTAAATTATTTCTGATGTTTATGTTTGTAGATATTCTATTACATTTTATATTTGTTCTGTAGAGTGTTGGTTTTAAAATATACCAGAATGATCCAATTGTCTGGATCATTGTTTTTGTCTTCATTTAATCATATGAATAGTGAAATATAAGTTTTAGATTCATTCCTTGAATATATTCATGAAGTAGAGAATATATTCTTAATGTTCCCTAATTTCAAATTGGAGAGGCATTAAGGTTAAGCTGAAGGGTAAACATATTTAAATGTGCCATTTAAATCTTATAAGCCATGTAAATTGGTTTAACCTTAACTCTTACACCTGCCTTAGGACATCGTCGGGCCATTTAGGCTTTGACTTGAGGATCATTGACTACATTTCTTTATGCCTATGAACTTGATGAAGATGATACAATTTGTGTTGTTTATTATGGACCGATTGAAGCTACTTGTCAACCCCCATTGATCATATAATGTTGGTATTCCCATGATCGAATATTGTTGTTTAGACTATCATAAATTTTCAATGATTCTCCTAGTTTGCATTCATTTTCAAGGTTTTGTTAACCCAAGATAAGAATTGTTTACCGTGAGTTGCCCTAGAACTCCTATAGGTTGAGGAGAGCTTCCACTATAATCGAGTGATGAGTGCATGATGGGAGCTTGGTGCTAGATTGGGCTTCGACTTGGGACTAAGCATTCACCTTGAAAAGAATTACCAAGAAAAGAGGAAGGATCTAGTGCAAGATGAGCACTAGTCGCCAACTTGAGGGCTTCCCAGGGAGTGCCCTCTTTGTATGTTGTTAAAGAGTGTAGGTATGTTGTTTGAGAAGAGATGCTAGGCAAAGCATTGACTCACTTGAGGGCCTATTTAAATTCCTTAATTTTCTAATTATCAGTCTTATTGTGATTGCAATGCTTATTTCCAACTTGTGATTCTTGAACATATTTATGTCTATGGTTGTCAAGATTATACAATTCACAATTTGTAACATACAGTATGGAACAAATCATATATAAAATGATAGGGGGCAATTCACATATGGAAATGAAAAGAACTAATTCATTCAATACAATTCCAATGAATTTTATTTGTACGATTCTAAAATTTAAAAAGAAAACACATTAAAAGTTAACCTAACCAACTAAATATAAATCTAATCTATTATGAAATTAAATCCAATGTACTAAAGATAAAACTAGTCTGGAATCTTCTACTCCATAGTCTATGAAGATGCTTTTGGAGATTAAGAAATCACTAACCATATCCTCTTTCAAGATGAACACTTTACTTAAAACGAGAATTACATGATAGAAGAAGAGAAATCACAAGATTAGTGAGATAAGGAGAGAGGGTATGAGCATTTTCAGTTGTATTTTTTTGGGTTCCATTATCTCATATTGATAAGCCATCAAACCAATCTTCTTTTAGCTTTCATTTTGTTTTTAATTTAAATGAAAATTTAGTCGACTATGTGCTACTTTTAGTCAAATATAGATCAACTGTATTTGTTGCAATATAGCTTGACTAAATCTTTACTAATGTTGTATAAGACTATAAACTATTGTAACAAAATAACTTTTTTCATTAACTCATCATTCGACTCAACTTGAGACTATTTTTGCAGAAACTTCAATATGATTAACCATTACAATAGAATGGAGTTAGGTTATAACCATATCTATTGGCCTACCTAATCATTCCTCGATTGTACTTGCACTAGTAGATCGACTAGTTGACTAATCTTGCAAACAAATACAAGCACCCAAGAGCAGGATCAAGGGGAAAAGCTCAAATCATCAAGAGACCCTAAAAAATAGGTAACAAAGTTACATTCACATGAATTATTGCTTTGATCCTCACAATTAGGAAAATCATGAAACTTAACCAAACATCTTGAAGAACAACTAAAAAAAGATTTAGAAAATGAAAACAATTTGTTACACATGCCTTGTAAAATTGAAAAATAAAAGGTATTTCAAAAGCATGCACATAGTTTTGAGAAAACTAGCATGGTAGGAAGGGTAATGGCTAGCCATTATAAGAATGATTTGGGTTACAAACCAATGCCTCAAACGAAGTCGAAGCACTCTCTCCATACGGTATTTTATGATTACAACATATATTACTATACTTGAGCTAGGATTGTATTTAGGAAACTTATATCTAGCGATTACCTTGTAAAACCAATGGAGTCCAATAAAATGTTGAATCCCAAAAAATAAGATCTGTTGACAAGTTTGGAATTTGTGAACAAGGAAAAATGCTATATTTATCTAGACATGAGTAAAACATTGATTCACATTATTAATGACTCAATCTAAATATTATTATCTATCCTTCAGTTGATTGTATTTTGGCTTTAGTCGAGTGGGCACCCGAATGATTTGATGGAGTACGCGACCAAATGGTTTGAGGTATATTAGAGATGAAAGTGTGAAACATGACATGCTGAATGAGCGAAGCTCAATGCATCCAACGGACTTAAGGAGTTAACAAGAGATGACTTTGTTAACAAAAGTCAAACTATAATAGTAAGTCACACAAGGAGTTAACCAGAGATGACTTTGTTAACAAAAGTCAAATTATAATAGTAAATCATATATTTTATTAAATTTAGACAATCTCTTTTTATATACATTATTTTAACTATTTTAAAATTTTCATTATCTTTATTTATTATTATTATTTTCTTCATCTCTTTTATTTTTTATTATTATATTTGTGGAATGAGTGAAAGGAGAGAGATTGAAAAGAATGAACGGAAGGAAAGAGATTGAAAGAAAATATTATTTTATTTTTACGGTAAGAGTTTCATTGTCTAAATTTAGAGAATTAATATTCATAAAATCTAAATTTAGGGAATTGATAAGATAGTTGATATAAAAATTTTTTAGCTACTCTATCTACAATTTAAAGTAAAATATTTGAATAAGATAATTGATGTGGTTGCTCTAAGTTCTTAAATGAGTTACGAAAGTCAAGTGGTCTGTACTTTGATGTTTAGGTAGTTTCTTAGGCGTAAAATTCAACTAACAAATAATACATTGGAAGTTGACTCTTAGTCTATTAACTAAGGGCCAACCAAAAGTTGAATTAGTTCCTAACTGATTTTATCTATTATGGCTCTGTTTTGGCTGAATCAATCGAATAATATTCGATTGATATGATTTCAGTTGAACACATAGTCAATTGATTTACTATTTATTATATATATTTATTTATTTTAAAAAATAAGCTAGCTAGCATACTATTTATTATGCATCTTCGTAATAATTTAATGAAAACTATTTTTTTTAAGATTTTTTTTTTTCAAAAGACAAATAATATTTATTCTCTATCAGAATTATCAAAGGGAATATTAAATATAAGCTTGCAGTAAGCTATAAGAAAAAATAATAATAAATAAATAAAAAAGAATACGTAGGCAATTAATTTGAAGTACATGGCAAAATCTAGTGCGAGAGCGATCTAATTATGAATGAGAAAGAAGGGAAGGAGGAGCGATGCGAAGCCAAGCCAAAGCCAAGATTTTAGCAGGCGACGTTTGACCCGGACAGCAGTGGCCCCACCGACGACTGCTTCCACACCCAACCAACGTCCCAACTGTAAACCAGGCCCAATCCAACCACCAGCATTCCTTCCTCCCTTCCTTCCTTCGCTACTGCCGCTGCCATGGCCATTGGATCCCATTCTCATCCAGCTCCGCAGGAGAAGAAACAGGAGGACGGCCTTATTTGAGAGCTCACTCGTCTTGCACCATCCATCTTTCTCCTACTTTTACTACCTGCACCATTGCTCACCATCACCAACTTCTATCTCTCTCTATCTCTCTCTCTCTCTGGTCATCTTCGTCGGGGGCATGGTGATGGAGCAGGAGCAAGACGAACAGGGCCCCCAGCGGGATTACAAGCACTATTGCCGGATCTGCAAGAAGGGGTTCGTCTGCGGCCGCGCCCTCGGCGGTCACATGCGCGCCCATGGCCTCATGGACGGTGCAGCCGGCGTCTCTGCCGTGGAGACCTCCGGCGACGGCGAGTGGGAGTATGAGAAGGTCAATGGTAGTGCTGGTGCCAAGCGCATGTACGCCCTCCGCTCCAAGCCCAACCGGCTCAAGAGCTGCCGGGTCTGCGAGAACTGCGGGATGGAGTTTGTCTCCTGGAAGTCTTTTCTCGAGCACGGCAAGTGCGTTTCCGGTGATGGCGAAGCCATCGGTTACAACGAGCACGAGCGCGAGTCTTCACTCTCTGGCGATGATGAGCTCGTCGGTTGGTCCAAGGGAAAACGCTCTCGGCGCACCAAGGTGGCGATTAGCGAGGAGGAGGACCTCGCCAATTGCTTGGTCCTGCTCTCCTCCGCCCGAGTCGACACCGTCTCCAGCCTCATCGAGAGCGAGGAGTCCTGCGACTCCGCCATCAAGGAGGATCGCCGGAGGAAGGAAGCGATTAATGCCACTGCAACAGGGGCGGTCGAGGCGGCGGCGACCGCGCCGAAGGCGCTTCTTCCTGCATTTACTCTGCAGAGTCCTCCGGCGGTGCCCAGGGGACTCTTCGAGTGCAAGGCGTGCAAGAAGGTGTTCGCCTCTCACCAGGCGCTGGGTGGCCACCGGGCCAGCCACAAGAAGGTCAAGGGCTGCTTCGCCTCCAGGCTAAATGCCCTCGACGAGACGCTGCCTGCCGACGAGGATCCCGTCAATATTTCTACTCACAATAGATACAACGCGGGCAGCAGCGATCAAATGACGCTGATGTCGATGGCGATCGCGTCAATCGACAACCCGGCGCCCTTGGCAGTCGCACCGGCAGCGAAGAAGAAACCGAAGGTGCACGAGTGCTCCATCTGCCACCGCGTGTTCACGTCAGGGCAGGCGTTGGGCGGCCACAAGCGGTGCCACTGGATCACCTCCAGTTCCCCACCGGACCCGACCCTGAAGCTACAACCACTCCCCGACCGCCCCGGCCTTCACCAACAGCTCACGCTCCGACCAACGCTCGTCTCCAATTCCAACTCCGACCACTTCGATCTCAACATGCCGCTGATCAACGGCGCGGGGGCTAGGAGCCACATCGGAAGCTCATTGCGACTCGACACTCCCGCCGCCATCTACCTTCCCTCCTGGACCAACGATCATGAGCATGCGAGCAAAAACAGAGCCGGCGTCACAACCAGCAGCGACATGAACAACAACGACGACGACGACGACGATGACGATCAGAAGCACACCATCACCGACCTTCTCAAAGCTACCATGGGGGAGGACGAGGTGGACAGTAAGGTCAAACTAGCAAAGTTGAGTGAGCTCAAGGACATTAACATGGGGGAGGAGGAGAGTTCCGACTGGCTCCAGGTGGGGATCGGCTCTTCTGCCAAAGAGGGCAGTGACGCATGAAGCTAAGTGATGAAGATACCGATCGACAAGCGTTCATCAACCAGCAGCCTGGAACCTGAGATCAAGAAAGCTTTGACTCTGTTCTTGTAAGCTGTATGTTGTGTCTCATTAGAGTACTAGTTGAAGCAGTTGCAATGGAGAAGATGCAGTTCCTTCTTCTCAGTTGCAACCTTTGTTCGGCAATCTTACTCTTTAAGATTGTTGCCGGAGATCAAGTAATAAAATTAAAGAATAAAATTGCTGAATTCAACATTCAGACTTATCTTTATCAGTCAAGATGATCTTGACGTTCGGAACTCATGTTACCAAATTGCAAAGGGTGAATCATAGTTTACAGAACAGTGATCCTAAGGAGTTTTTTTTTTTTTTTTTTGGGGGGG
>JBBPFQ010697929.1:0-14836 GCA_037974815.1 Kaempferia elegans | reverse complement strand
CTGAAGGTTTTGCAGTCATTGTAGAAACTCCATTTTCGCTGCAATTAATATCTTCCCTTGAAGAAAAAGAAATACCAAAATCTCACAATTTACAATCTAGTCATTCAATATTTCCATTTTTAGAGGATAATTATTGCATTTAAATTATCTGCCTGATATACTAATACCCTATCTCGTCCATATATGGAAACCACGACATGTAGTTATAATTTCCCGACGGCTGCTCATGATCCACCATTGGCTGGGGTCTGTGAGGGCACCGCCGACTTGTCCTCTGTGGCTACTGGTCCCTTCCAGCCCCCAGTGATGGTCGAATTCGCAACTCAATGTCACGATTGTTTTTTGCGTTCGACTACTCGCGGTCGCCTAATGATTCAATTTCAGCAGCAAAATCAAAGAGGTAATTTAGGGATTTTCTCATGCATTTAGAACATGTCACTCTAATACCATTATCGATCTAAAGCATGAAATATAGAAAAACAAAATCTATAAATTGTAATTACTCACAGTGGATGACAATGAGCAGATCTCAACAAGTTATTCATGCTCTGTGTCGGAAAAGTAATCACGAGTGAACGAACTGTCCTTCAATGTTCCACAAACCAAATCCCTCGTTATGCTCTCGTTCTCCTCCTCCAAATCTTGGTCCTTGGACGAATATATATATATATATATATAGGAAGATATGTTGGTAACGTGTGCTCTAATTGCACATAAAGGAGGAAGAGGAGGAATGGATACCCTTTCCTCTTCTCAACGTGTGAATTCACTACACACTCCAACAAGTTGGAACAACCTAAAAGCATTATCAGATAATATGCATCAGCTTAGAGGCAAACACATGAATGGTATCTCCAGATCATGTTGAGCTACGTGGATTTCTAGTCTCTCATATGCATCATTCCTTGAAGCATATTGATTATTATTAGCTCTCTTATTGGTGGCAAAAGGTAATTCGTTTGCTCTCAGCACCTCCACCAACCCGTTTCGGGTCAACACGAAGGAGGTAAATCACGGGGAGCTACTAGCCTGAATAGTGACTAGTACATAAGGAAGGGCAAGCACCTGGCTTCGCCAGGATTTAACCCCCAGACCTTATTGGTGGTAACACCTCACGCACTAGGCAATAGTCCATCCCATGGGGACTTCTTAGCTCTCTCGATTCATATGATGAATGTAAATATCAATCTGTTATGTTAAAATCCAATGTTTAAGGGTTGAGAAATTTTAACAAAGATCCTAATCAAGATGGAAGATGACAAATTAAAAAGTGAAGGTTAAAAAGAAATAACTGCCGGTGATATCTCATTCCTTGACCTTTTATGAACAAACCTATCTGATCAGATCTCATCTAAACTAATCTCATCTATAGGCTTTGCACTTGTTCCTCTCTTCCCACTACACTTTGCTATGGAAGAAGCCAAGGTTATGCAGGTGAAAACAAATCCCACCACCAAAGCAAAGATTATAGGCACCTATGTATTGATGGATGAATTGATAAAAAATAATTGAAAATGAAAATGATATTATATAAAAAGATTTAAAAAGAGTTTAACTTGCATGTTTTCTATTTTTATTTTCTAAAAAATACATATTTTTTAAAAATAGAAAATAACTTTTAAATAATTTATATTTTTCTAGAAAATACTACCTCTTTTTTTTAAAAACAAAGATAGAAAATACAAATCAAATATTATTTTTTAAAAAATATATATTTTTTAAAAAATAAAAATAAAAAAATATACAAACTAAACGTCCACTTAAAATTTCACAATTTCTTTATATTTGTTCTTTCAAAATTTCTGACAAAGTTCCCTTGTCTTTTCTCAAAATGACATCATTTCAAATTAAATCTAACAATAAATAAATAAATAAAAGACTATACTTTTCCCTTTCATGTAATTTACTTAACAAATTCATCTGATTTTCTGCTTCTAATCCAACGCAATATATTAAAATCAAACTTGACGAAAACTTTGTCAATATTGCAACTCATTTTCTAGATTAACACTGGACACCAGTTTCACACTTTGTCAACTTATAAGTTGACATGTCATAAATAACATAAAATGACAACGGATTACAACATTCTGAATCAAATTTCTGAGGAAATTATTTCATCAATGGTTTATTGAAAATTCCTCCATGTGGATCCAATGGGCCATATGTGCTACTGCATTTGCATATCACCTCAACTTCGTGCAAAGCATTATTCAGGTCCACTTCTCACCATTTTTGCTTGAGAGGATCTTTAAAATATCAAGTAGAACCAGTTGTGTAGAGCTTTTGATCTTTGATGTAATCAATGACTTCATCAGCAGTCAGGTACTTAATTGAGAGTCCCTTCCTAAGGCATTCCCTGAAAATAAAATAAAATAAAAAGAAATTATTACATCTTGTTTGCTGGATTAGTCGAGTACACGGGTTGACAGCCAAAGTACTCTCATTTTGAATCAAATCATCAACATCAAGCTGTGTTTGTCTTAACTAAAGTTTTTGCTTTTTGGAATAAAAGTAGAAAAGAAAATAAGAATGAAAGTATTCTAAAATTTTCCCTGTTATGTTTCCAGCTTCCAAATTTACCATAACATAAATCTGAAAAGTGATTAAAAAAAAAGCTATATTTGTCGTCAACTTATTTGACATTATTATAATAAATTATTTATTTATTGAAGAGAAATGTTTGGCTTTCTCAGAAAATAAGAAAAAAAAATTATTATGAAAATTTTTGGGTGGTTATTAAAAAAAACAAGAAATGGAAATGGAAACAAGAAAGTTCATGACTAAGCATTTCAGTTAGAATATTTGGAATATGAAAATCATAAACGGTTACCTCAATCTTGTTGAGCTAATCTGGTTTGGTACAACTTCATCTACTGAGAAAATATTAGTCTGGAAACAATAAAACACAAGTTCACAAGGAACTTTTATCAGACATTTTATATTAGGAAAGCATATGAAGGTTTGATCAAAATAAATACCTTATTTTGCTGCAAAATTTCATTGGTAGATATTATGTTTTCAACATCCTTCCCTTCCCTGCGTATACAGACAATACCAAAGTCCTCACATATAGTTCTGACCTGGAAGGGTGGGAAACAATGTTAATATTTTATTGTTCAAACAAGTAAGCCACTCAATAATTGATAGTCAAAGTGAGTAGAGTTCGAGTCTTTTTAAAGGCTCCAACGCAACTACTTTTGGAAAATAAAATTAAACAAACTAGTAGGAGATGCCCACTTACCTAAGAGGACTTAACAATTTTAGGAAATAAATTGAATATGATTTGGAAATATAAAATCATAGCAAAATAAAAAAAATATATCCAAATACATAAAATTCTAACCAAATTAAAGGAAATTCTACCAAATTAAAAGATACCAAACTTCATGACACTTAAAATAGCACAATTATCAAAATCAATTACAAATTCTAAATTATAATTAAATTTAATTCATAGTTTACATCATTCTCTTCCATTAATGAGTGCCTTCAATTAGGTCATCTTTTCTAATATGTAAGAAACAATAATAGCAACCCTCGTGGCATGGTGTGGGGGTAGAGAGGCTAGGCGTTTTCCTAAACAACCAGGGGGTTGATTCTCACGTAGGGCAAACCTACAACACTCGAACAACTTGTGAACCACGTTAGGAGCTACCGCACTTCTTAGTTTTACTTGGTGAGCGAAATGTTGGGTTGGATCGTCCACTCAAGGATTAGTCAAATCGTAAGAGTTAGATAGATACCTAGTATTAAAATAATAATAATAGCATCATTTTATATTAGTTCCCTTGCAATCAATGAACTATTAATTAAAATGAAAGAATTATGCTAAAAATACTCTTTATAACTCAAATACATTTATATCCTTCATATCTACTTTATTTTGTAATGTTTGTTCATCTGACCCACCAATTTATGATTTACAATCAATGAATTACTAAATAAAATGGAAGAACTATGATAAAAAGACTCTAATAACTTAAGTCCATTTATATCATTAATATATGTTTTTTTCTTTTTGGTAATTCAAGCATCTAGTTCTTCGAATCGACTAATCCTGGAGGTAATTGGCTCAGCCCCACAGAAGTTTCCTACATGTCACTAGGATAAATTCAGGATGACCTAGCATCACAAGTGATTCCAACCCGACTAATCATGGAGGTAACCGATCCGGCCTTACGGAAGTTCCTACCGACCACTAGGGTAAATTTGAAAAGTGCATATGAGCCCTAGTAGACGACCCAGCATCACAAGTAGTTCAAACACCCAGGTGTATGACAAGAGAGATTCAAACTATCATTGCATGGACATTAATATCTACTTTATTTAGCCATATTGTGAGAATGAATGATTGTAATATTTGTTCATTTGACCTACCAATTTATTTAAGCATTAGTTAATTTTCAAATTAGATTATACTACATTTCAAATAAAAATTCTATATAAGATAACAAAAAACTGATAATTTTTAAAATAATTTTATAAGCTATAAAAATTGTCTAAATTCTCTCAAGAATTAAGTTATATGATTAAAAAAAGTAATATTTTTGTAAAGTGGGTTCAATTTGAGTAGCTCATTTATATATCGAATTGTATCATGATGTTACTTTTCAATTCACTCTATTAATTCTATCACTTTATCCTATGAACCCACCTACAAACCATAGGTCTAAATACTCCTTATAAAATCAATTATTTAATAATTTCCATTTTTCTTATTAAATTAATTATATTCTCAACCTCTATGTCATTGGATTTTATAGTAGTTACATAGGAAACATGTTTTGGAGTTCAAATAATTGGTGAAATGTTTGTTAGAATATTTAGAAATTCGATAGTTCATTCCAATTATGTCTCAATCAATAATTATATGAAATCCAAATGTTTCAGAGTACTATCATTGCTGGAATTCATGTGTATTACAACATCCATCCACGAAACTAATATCCAAGCAATTCTCCCTTAGTGTATATTTTCAAATGCAATTTAAATTGGTCAAGATGAAGAGAAATAGTTCTTTTTATGAAAGTTGAAACTTGAAACAACAAATTGGCATTCGATATAGGTTTATATTTTGTGTAAAAACAAATAAATGTCATTTTATATGAGCTGTACCTGATCTTGGATCCAGACTCCAGGAATAGAAAAAGATTCAAGTAGATCAGATCCACACAGAAGCAATACCTTGAGTGATTCTATAACCAAAATTAAGATAATTAATCATAAAAAAAACTCAAAAACTGAGTTTAAAAATTAGAATAGGAAAAGGAATTTTTGTCTGTTGGAAAATGCAAATCAAATATATAATACATTTACAGAATCTAAGAATAACATTGTTAGATTCTCTTGATCAAAAAATCAAGAAACATAGAATAGTTCAAAAGAAAGTTAGAATGTGCAACAAATTAAATGTCTAACCATAAAAAGAAAATTAGACTATGTGAACTAACCAAAAGTATCAATGGATTTGAAAACTTTGTACCTTTTCCTATGGATAAATTACGGCATAAGGAATTTTGTATCCTGAACAAGACAGTAAGTGTGCGCTGATAACTATTTTGTTTTGCCTACATTGTAAATAAGGATCATTAAGGTATTAGTTGAAAGAAATTAATGTTTAGTAAGTGATATGGCTGTTTGGAAATAATACAAGACATGATGTGCCTAGTAATAGATCATAATTGTTGGTAAATGATAATAATAATAAATTGATTTTGTGAGAAAAACATCCTAAATATAATACAAGGTTATCGTTAATCTAATATCTTCAACAAAAGAAAATATTACAATATAATTTGAATTACCTCCCATGGGTCTACCATGACAAAAGAAGAACTTTTGCATGCTAATTCACACAGTTGAACTCGATGCATAGCCGGCAAAAGATCCTTCAGGAGTAAGAGTGAATTAGCTTTCTATAACACAAATAAAAAATATGCATGTAATCAATAGCAGCATTAGTCCATTTTAGTATTCACTTCCTTTTTTTTTGGGTAAAAGTACATTGACTTCTTTAATCAACAAATGAGTAATTAGTTAAATTAGCTTTAAGTATCAAATGCATACCAACTTTGGATATAGTAAAATGGCAAATACTAAAACAAAAATTAGTTGGTATGGAAAAACAAATGATCAAATTGAAAATATTCCAGAATGCATATAGTCATACATATATAAATAACATGGGTGGTATGCTTCTCATACACAATATTTGATGACTACCAGTAAAATTTAGTGCCAAAAATTGTTGAGAAACGATCTTCAATGGCCCAAGCATTTGCATGACCATATCCAAATTAATATGGACAATTCATGGTAAAAAAAATAGGACATTGGTTCATAGTTATTTTAGCATGGACCTTGTTATTATTACAGTAAGTCTGTAAGAGCTTTACATAAATCAGGTAAATATTCTTGTAAGAATGTAATCACTCAAGGGTCTCCATCCATAAATCAGGTAAATACTTGTGTTAGACATGCATAATTTATGCTAAATAACACTAGTCCATTTGATCTAGTTTACTTCTATGTTGATCTGCCACAAACCTTTTTCTTGTATGCATCATTTGCAGGCGACATATAACCACCAATCACAACAAATCCTTGTGCTTGCAACACATCTCTTGCTAACTCTGGCAAAATTTATAATTAGGTCAAAATAGTCATACGTCTAATAAATCTTGTGCCTCCAATTCATCTTTACTAATACTGGTCACATCATAATATGAGATACTTAAAGTAAAACTATGTTGATCTGGATTTGCCATATACACAGATGTAATGCTACAATTATTAAATAGAAACAAAACATGGTTTACATGCATTTCATCATGCAATTGGATAACTGTCTCCATCCAATTTTGAGATAAACATGGAACACAAATTCTCAAGCTAGATATAGTAGTTCTCAACTTCTCATTAAAGTCATTATCAAACATGAGTGCATGCATATTTAACAGAAGACTCACCAAAAATGCGCAAGTGCATAAAAGTTGGTGGATTAAAACTTCCTGCTGACAACAAAACAACAAACTTCTGACACCTACAAGTTTGACATTAATTACATGAAAATAACTTGTTGAATAAGCTTATCATGTGTGCTTAAGTTCAATGAAATTAATAGAAAAATATCATGTTTAGACAAAAAAAAATATTGTACTAAGCTATAAAATATTTTCAATTGATTATACAAAGAGAGGGTGTCAACGGACAGCCCATTGTGACCAACTCTAGGTATTTTCTTTCAAATGCTTAACATTGTCATCTTTCAGCACAAAAAAGATGACTCCTTTAATTAACAATATGTAGTAAATAAACCATAGAAAACACACCTTTGGCTGTAAGATCCATTGGCACATGATATTTGAAGATTTCTTAAAGAGATCTTATCCATAGGAAGTGGAACATCAACTAAACCAAAATCCATGCTAAGATGCTGAAATCAAAATTAATAAATTAAAGTAAAAGGCTAAAGATGAACTTTTGAACTTTTAACACACTATTCTATTGAATCATAACCACAAAACACATTACATAGTAACTCTAACAAGAAACTTGTGACATAAATAGCTTCTAAAGAAAATTTTCTTTTTGGCTTTCACACCAAGGATTAGAAGAGATACATAAACTTGGATTGTGTGATCGTATAACTCTATCATCTAGAAAAAAAACTACCCTTGAGATATTTTCTATCTAACTTCGCTTTAAACATGATTCATAATATAGTATCCTACTTCATAAGTTCCTATTTCATTCAAGTTATGAATTGCAGAATCATGTATGTACAACTTAGGATTTTAGGTCGTGCCTTGTCATGGACGAAACTTGTCCTTCTATAGGCTGCATGAAACATAATTGTACAACTTAGGATTTTAGGCCATGCCTTGTCATGGACGAAACTTGTCCTTCTATAAGCTGCATGAAACATAATTGTATTGTAGGCTTCCGAACACAAGTCAAATGTTGGAGATCTACCCTTTGGTACCCAAATCGTGGGAAGAGGGAATGGAAGAGAAGAACGCATAACTGGCCAACAAAGGAGATGAAGCGATGGCAAGAGTTAGAGAATGATAACGTCGATGGAGGGTGGAACTCACTCAAATCGAAGTCCAATTGATGATGGGAGAAGAAGAGAAGTGTTGTTGGGTCGGGCAAACTAGACAGCCAAGATCATACCTAAATTACATCCCACAATTTTAATCAAAAATTGATTTTTAAAACTTCTTTGGTTTAACAATATCAATATGTCATCCTTATTTTTAATGAAACATCTTCTTTTTTTTTTGGTTAGAATTTACATTAACGTATTATGTCACAGTAATGCATTATGTCACATTACTGTATTTTAGATACATAATTTGTTATATGTACCAATAATACACAGAATAGAGTTATCAAGAAAAGAGGAAGAGGTAATGATTTGCAATTGTAGGTTAGAACTGAATATGTAAAACATAATTTGAAATGAACTATCATTTTTATAATTAAATATAACTTTATAAAGATAAAAATGGGAATTAAAAATATGAAAGATCGTGACTATTAAACTTCATCATGTGAGAAAAAAAATACAAAATATACAAGTTGATTTGTCATATAATTATACAAAAGGTTACAAAATAAATTAATTAAAATATTTGAAGAACTAAATTATGATACACCTAATTATCAGGCACACAAATTTGGAAATTACAATACAAATATTAGAGGTCAATTTATAAGTTTACCCACAACTATCGGCAACCCTAATTCATAATTTGTTTAAAACAAATAAATATAAATATAGATATTTTAAGCACGAGATTATATTATAATTGTGAATATAAGAATTTAAAACTATTAAGGTTCATTTTATAATTTATCATAATTTAGTTTTACCATTACCATTAGAATAATTTATAATACAAAACTATCAAAGAAGTCTAGGCCAAAGAGAAAACTCTAAGAATGAAAACCCGCCCACATAAAACCCAGCACAAGCCACACATAATCAAGACGAGCACGAGCCCCCAAACACCCCAAATAAAATACTATACATTCGGTTGTTCATAACAACATTTAAATGAAAGATTACATTGGGAAAAATAAGAAAGGAAACTAACATTTGAATGAATTAATCATCAAAATGAAATGAACTGATAAGAAAAGTATTTGAGGGTTGTTTCTTTAAAAAACGTAGGCAAAAACCATTGTAAACCATAATAGAAAACAATAGTCTCACAGTGACTGAAATACAAGGAATAGATTTGGTGATCTCCTGGTGGCATACCATCGCTTTCTCTCTCTTCTCTTCTATTCTCTTTATATATTGGTCATGTACCCCATCTCTAGTGCATTTTCCAACTGGAACTCAAGTAAATGTCCATGCTTGTTTCTAATGCATTTTTTATCTTGAACCATAGGGTATTTCCCTACTACATTAAACACTACATTAAATGTGAAATTATCAAATTATACAGATTGAGGGGTCCTAAAATTATACAGGTTGAATTATAAAGTGATGTTTCTAGAAGACTATATTAATTTTCCATCTACTGCTTGGTTTCAAGAAGTGGTTCTGGGTTCGTTCTTTTAGGTGATTTTAATGCATCGCTGTTTTTCAAGATAATTTACTTCTAACTAGTTGATAGGTGTGAGTCTTTAAATACCGTTGTAATGGTTATCAAAAGACATCTTCCAGTCTTTACATTCTCTGTAATTCCTTAAGTTCTTCATATCAAGAGAGTTTCCTTCACGGTTAGTCACTTCGATCTTCCTGAAGTGTCAGGAGTCTTTTACTTTGGTTTTCTTTACAAACATACCATCGCTTTCTCTCTTCTCTTCTATTCTCTTTATTTGTTGGTAATGTACCCCATCTCTAGTGCATTTTCGAACAAGTAAATGTCCATGCATTTTTTATCTTGAACCATAGGGTATTTCCCTACTACATTAAATGTGAAATTATACAGATTGAGGGGTCCTAAAATCTTGGCTTGCCACTACACCAAACAACAAACTAATTGATTTTGGCCTTTTCTTAGGTACAGAATATGATCTACATTCGATCATGCTTGCCTCTCATGATTAGAATCAAGGTTTAAACAGAACATTATCTTTTACCATAAAAGCATATCTACCCTCTATTACCTACGCTTGTGGTAAGAACAATTAAGCTGAGCCATGAAGAAAATGACTATGAAACTGAGAACCATTATTCTGCATATATGGTCCTATTAGAATCCTGTATAGAAATTGAATGCAGCATAAGCAAATATCTCTCAGTTCCCGAGATGAAGAAGTTGAGGATGCATCATAAGCCTCATGCATGTTTCATTCAATGAAATGAGGATACAAGCAGATGAAAAAATCCCAGCTTTGGGACTCCATTTAGCAGTTACTCTTCCTTATAGTCACGTTACAATAGCTTTGATGGTCAATTTGCTCTAAATTTATATGTGCAAATAAGCCCAGACTAATAAAAACATATGGAGTATAAATCATAGACATCGAATTAGCAGTATAGACAACTGCACGTAGGCAAGTGAGATTGGATTCATACCTGTATGCGTACACCAGTCCAAAGAAACAGTGAATCATGTAAATTTAAAAGCGTGGAAGAAAACACATCACCTCAGTTTCCATATTGATGAGATCAGAAATTTTCTTTCAGTTTCTTTACTGTCCTGCAACCATAGCTGAAGCAACACAAAAAGTTCAAGCACAAGAACAAAAAAGAATATGCTACAAAAGTTAGATATTGACGGAATGAATTTAATGAGGCATTATAAGGTCCAAATATGTTTCCTCGCTGCAAATGTGATACACACACAGTCATTCATTTGTGTGCCTATACATATATATATGCATATGTATATACATATGTATATATATACGCGCGCGTGGGCAGCTAAAAAATTTGTGTGTGTGTGTGTATATATAATATAGAATCCTCTACATAAATTGAATGTAGCATAAGCATATATCTCTCAGTTTCCCCAATGAAAAAGTTGAGGATGCACCATATTTGTTTGAAATCTCGAAACGGAAGATTTTTACTCAAACTGCACATCACGCACGACAGTTTAGCGTGTCCGTTCTTGCTTGCGACGAGTTGCGGCACAGTACACGTCACGAGATTACAGTTGATCAGGGGGAAAAACTATAAAAACAATGACTTACCTGGAAGCATCGGCAAGGGCAACTGGAGAGGGATCAATAGCAGCGGCGATTACTCTCCAGATAGGAGAGCGGTAGGAATCGCGAGCGGAGGAACGTGGGCAGCGAAGCCTGGAGAAAGCAGGAAGTGGAATCGCGAGGAAAGTGGTAGAATAGGGTTTTATTAAAAATTTAATATACCAGTTTTAATTAAATTATATAAATAATGTTACAAGTTTCAACTGCTACCATTATAATAGTTAAGTGTCTATAATTACTATAACATTAAGTTTATATTATAGTTAACATTAAGCTTATATTATAGTAGTTACAGACTCATTGCGGTTACAATATGGTTGAATAAAATATTGATCACATGTTGTAGTTACGAATTCGTAAATGCTACAACACAGATTTAACATTATAGTAGTTACGAACTCATAGATGCTACAATATGAGTAAACAAATCATGATCACGCTGTAGCAGCTACAATTTCGTAGTTAGTATAACACAGATTTACTATTGTAATAGCTACAAACTCGTAACTGCTACAATTGTAGTAGTTATAGTTTCGTAGCTACTACAACACAAACTTAACGTTTAAATTTGACAAGAGCGTTACTATAATAGAAAAAAAAAATCTACTACAGTGAAAATCATGCATAGTCATGCAATAATATATATATATATATAGAATGTTCACCCTTATATGGGCAAGCGTGGGCGACGGTCAACGTAGCGTGGTAACGTGGATAAAACTCCACCATTTTCATGTTCTTTTCAAAATGCCTGAGCATAATTTCGCTCTCTCTCTTCGCAGGTCGCTCACATCCCTACTTTCAAAGCCCTAAAACCTCACAGGTCGCTCACATCCCTGCTTGCAAAATCAAAGTCCAAAACCCTCTTCCTCTCTCATCCCGTTCCTCTCTTCCACCGCCATAGACCCTACACCCAGGCGACCTTCTTCAGCGATCAGCTAGCGCGTTTGGAGTTAGGGGTGTCGTCCAATCTGTACTGTTCAACTCCCTCCTCTTCTTTTTCTACACGTATACATTAATGGTGCATTCCACGCGAGTTGTGAAAAACACCTAGAATGCACCATTTTGATAGACGAGCACCACTCGTGGACTGTTTTTCTTAAAAATGATAGTTTGACTACTGCTTGGATTTCAAAAACACCGTCACATACCTTTGTTGTTGTTCTTGAAAGAACTGCAACTACGTGCAGCTATTCTTTCAAGAACAGCTGTAAGTCAAAGAACAGCTGCAAATCGTTGCTGTTCTTTTAGAAATCTTTCAAAAACAGTTGGACGGTGCTGCTGTTCTTTGAAAATTAGTTCTACATCGATGTTGTTCTTTCAAGAATAGTTGCACGCGCAATGTTGTGTTGCTGAATTTAAAAAATCAGTTACATTGTGTTGTTGATTTTTCAGCAGTATAAAATTAACAATAACATTGTGTTGTTGATTTATAAAAATCAACAACACATTAAAAAAAGGTTGTTCCCAGGCGCCTTCAAGTAATCTAAGGTGCCTCCAATGTCGCGTCAGCAATGGTAAATTTTTCCCAGAATGCTATAAATAACACCTTAGACTAGGGATTCATAACACACCTGTATTACAACTTCTATATTTCATTTCTGAGTTTCTAATTGCTATAAGAGGCTTCTCCGCCTCTGATTGTTGTTGAAGAAAAAAAATTTTGTGCACTTTCAACTGTCTTGGATTAATAACTATCTAAGTTATAACTAAGTAAAATCCTTGCCTCCTTACTCTTTTTTTTTTTTGCATGCTTTTATTAATTAATTAATTGTGTGTCCTTTCTAAGTTCGATATCATGCGAAAGTTCTAACTATTTTTACAAATAATTTATTCACCCCCTCTAACCAGTCTACTTGATCCAACAAGTATCAAGTTGTGTCATTATAAGGAAACAAATGCAATTTTAGTATCCTTTAAATGACCAACCAAGACAATTATTACTACCAGAACGTGAGGTGCAAGTTGAAAAAAAAAATAGCAAGGCAATTGGGAGATATCTAAATTCACTTGATGCTGAGTTACAATTTTGAATTGGTCAATTCATCTTTTATCATTATGTTAATTATGAAAGCATTATGGAAGATCCAATGAAGAGCGTGAAGGAGGCTGGTTCAGCGAAGGTGGGCTAACTGAAGTCGTTCCATGCACTGGGGTAGTTTCCCATGGCAATGTGTTGGTGCAGTCAACTTCTATAGTTTTGATCTTTGCCAATGTACTTAAGTCTGGTTAGTTTGACCAAGGGTTGATCCAAACATGACTTGATATTTGGAAGTTTAGTCAGGACCAGATGACTAGCAAGGGTAAATCCTAACCGAAGGTTAGGTAGGTGGGAAATCTACCAAGTGATTAGTCCTAGCCAGAAGTTAGGCAAGGTGAAAGTCCGGGTGAGTGAAGTCAGGCTCTAGTGATTGAAGCTAGGAGGTGAAAACCCTATGGGGAGGTAACCCTAGGTCCTAGTGAGTGAAGCTAGGTGGTGAAAACTCTAGGGGGAGGTAACCCTAGGTCATGGTGAGTGAAGCCAGGTGGTGAAAACCCTAGGGGGGAGGTAACCCTAGGTTCTGATGAGTAAAACCAAGTAGTGAAAATCCTAGGGAGTGGTAACTCTAGGTCCTGGTGAGTGAAGTCAGGCGATGAAAATCCTAGGGGGTGGTAACCTTAGATAACGAGAAGTCTTAGGGGAGTAAACTCTAAGCTAGGTTGATCGGATGGTGGCCGACCGGACCAGCAAATTATTAATTCTGCAAACACTATTTTACTTTACTATTCTATATCTATTTGTGTTAACTCAGTGTTGCATGACCTCTAAATAAGTCTGGAAGGTTGGATGTTTGGCAGGTAAGTAAGGTAAGTCACTAGAGGAGAGTGACTTAGTGAGGACGCGTTCCTATTGGAAATAACATTAGGCGTCGAACCAGCTTAGAACCATTTTGAAGATCTAAATTGAGTATCTTGACTATGTTTTTGTCATGGAGGGACAAGACCTAATTAATATTGCTCACAATTATTGTGTTAACTTTGTTTTGCAGGGTATATATCTTTCTGTGACACTAACACTATTTTGTAGAGTCAACAATGGAGTTTGACCTTGGATAAACAGTGTTAAGGGTGCCTCTTTGGTTGTTAGGGGTGCCACCAAGCACAAAGCAGAGCTCTCAGCCAAAAACTGCAAGGGCGCCCTCGTGGGAGCTGAAGGCGCCTAGCGAAGGCGCCTTCTAGGTGTTGAAGGTGCCCTCCTAGAGATAGGCTCCAAAGACTTCAACTGTTATATGTTCCGAGTGCACAGGGATGAAGTTTTGACCTAAGAGAGCTCTCGACGTGGCTGAAGTTGCCCTCAGAGGCATTTATAAGCCTTAGTCGAACAACACACCAAATACAACAAGTTCTATAGCTCTTACGCACTCTACAGCTTTGAACCAAGTAACTCGCTGTGTATCTTTTTTTTTGTTATTTTTTCACTGCATATTTTGATTTACATTTTTGATTGATATTCACCCCCTCTATAGAACGTGGAATGATCCTATATTATTTTCATTGCAGGATACTTCCTTTAGATCTTTTTCATAGATTTTGCATGTATCGGAGCTCGCATGGGATATTTGTGGGACTATAGAGGACTTCCAGGACAAAAAGGAGGAGATCTAGCATTGCGAGGTTCTTC
>JBBPFQ010697622.1:0-14844 GCA_037974815.1 Kaempferia elegans | reverse complement strand
ATCAATAGGGAGTATATCATTTATAAAATCGTCAAATGGGTATTTTATTTTCAATTAAAGTTAAATAAAGGTCCTTTTAACATGAACTGTCCAAGATAACTTTACAATTTCTTAACAATCAATTTCTGCTGGTTAGGGTATCTCCAACATAGCTTTTTCCGAGCTTCTTATTTTCTCTCTGCTGATGTGGCAATGAAAAATTAGGAGCTGGGTTCAACAAATAGAACCCAGCTTCTTAATCTCTTTCTTCCTTTTATGGTGGGGGCCACAAAAATCTCCCTTACCGTAAAACTGTTAGAGATACCCTTAGCTTCTTGACAGCTGAATATTCACATAATTCAGAATACGGTTGATAGTTTCTATTATATGGGAAGATAGTTTAAATCCTATTGTACGGTTATAACATTCTCGATGTGTGTTCACATCCTCATAATATGCACAATATTTTTAAAATTTGATTTGATCCGTTCGAGCGGCGATGAAATACTAGGATATGATCAGAGTCGGACAGAGAATTTAAACTAATGAGAAGACTTAAAGTGGGACAGAGATTCCAACTCATGGTCAAGGACGTGCAGCTTTTCAATTTTTACCCAATTTAAATTATAATTTATGTATATTTAAAATTTGATTTTTAAAATATTCTTATCATTTACTTTCTTCTCCGCTTTTACTAACTAACGCATTTGATCTACCCCTCTACATAGCCTGTCACGGGGAATACCCACTGTAGTATGTCCCACCTCGGGCCCACCAGAATTTGCCCAATATATTCGTAGGTACTTCGATGAGTAGTTTGGAGGAGTTTCGTTTGAAAACTCTATATAAAGTTCTGCCCTAATCCTATATCCTTTCCGTTTGCTGGTGTCTATACGCCGAGCAGCGGCCTCGAGTCGAGACGCGTTGACTGACGATCCGAGATCCATTTCACATCCCGTTTGGAGAGGTCTGTGGGATCGAATTGCTGATGGGCTCTAAAGATGAGAAGTCGACTGGTGGAAGCTTGTTCTCCTCCATCACGTCTAGCGTTCGGAACTGGGGCAGTGCGATGCAGCGATCAGTCAACGGGTATGAATCCTTTCGCGATCTTCCACGACCGTAAGGTCTTCGTTTCTTTTAATTTTATTAAATGGAATGGTCGTTTGATGTTCTGGCTGTAGCATATGTTCTAATCATTCACCACTATCTAATTTTCTGTTCTGGCAGGAGCAAGTTTCATGAGCTTAATTCGTAATGAATAAAGAAGAATTTGAACAGCTCTTGTAAATCACTGTTTTTTTAATTTATTTATGAGTTCGCTTAATGGCTCTTTAGTGCTAACTTTGTTAGAAAAAACTGCTTCTTTACAACATTGGTGGCTAGCTAGTTGTTATATTAGTACTTGGGATTCTGCTGGAACTAAAGGTGGTTGCTTGTGATAGGCTGTAGTAGCTTGCTATATTGTCATTATTGTAATTCTGTTTTTATATAGGAATAGGATTCAACTACAATAATTCATATTTCATTAAACTCACACGGATTCATGCCCATGGGTCCTGGGACCATGAACAAGAGGGAGAAAGTGATAGCCGGCCAAATTGAATGTTGCATAGCTGCACTCTTATGCGTGGTTTCTATCGATACACTCCGAGAGCATTTAAATTGGCTGCTTATTGCTATATGTTGCCTATATTTGATCAAGCCAAAGCTGGTTTTGACCACACAGACTTAGGCTGAATTTACCAAATTTTAAAGAGATTTTTTCCCCCTAAAAAAGATTAGCACTCCTCAAACTCTTTCATGATTTATCCTTCTCTCTATGTCACTTTGTTGCATGCAACAGATATATACATACTGTACCAGTTGTGGTCTTGCAAGAGTGGCCAACTCTAGCAAGTTTTACTCACCTATCGACACCCACAATGGTGTCAAGGCTTAGTCTGCCATTCTCACATGTTCCCTCTATCCCTCTGCAATAACTCCTATGGCAAGGATCAGGATTTGGAAGTGAGAAGGCATGATGAAGTGAAAGCAGCAACAAGAGGATTGGCAATAAGCCATGCAAATTCGTAACTGAGGAACTACATCAGCTATTTTGTCCTCTCTAAAGTTCTTGCTCAAAATTTTTTATTTCAAGTAAAAACACTGAATAATACAACATTGGAAAGCTGATTCAGTTCTTGCACTTCCAAATCATTGTTTTTATCCATCTGTTTGCTACATTAAGTAAGAGGCTGCCCTATTGGTTGGACCACTTGCAAATCATCAATTAGCTTTTACGTCATGCTTGAGTCTTTTAACTTGTGTTGGTCTAAAGCGTCTGACAGTTGTAACTTTGTACATCTTTTTTATGTTTTATGTTGTGCATTATTATCAATATAAATAACTTTTAATGTTTAAAATTGGCTATCATATCTTGTCTTATATTGCTTATGCATTATGTAATTGTTCGCTTGCATAGTTCCCCTTGATTTTAGTAAGTTTGATTCATCATCTATCTTGAAGTTCTGTGACTTTAAATTGTGCTGAATGTAATGTTAACTTGGGTCACAAATAACCAGTGCTTTAATTTTCAGTAATGTCATGGTTTTTATGCACTAAACATATTTTATCACGACCAACATTTCAGTCTATTGGGTTATGAAGGACTTGAAGTTATCAATCCTGAAGGAGGCAACGAAGATGCTGAGGCAGAAGCACAGCGAGGAAGATGGAAGCAAGAGGTTTCTTTCTTTCATTAATTAGTCATTTTTTAAGTTATATTTTTCATTATTCTATGGACAATTTTATTCTGAATTTAGTCAAGAATTTGAGATAATTTAAAACTTTACCCGTGAATGCTATATACCATCATTATTGTTAGCTTTGAGAAGTTCTGGTTCTATCTAATCCCCAACTTGATTATTTTCGTTTTTTTTTTAAAAAAATGTTTCACAGTGATTTGTTAGGAAGCAATTATAGAAACAATTTAGCACTTAATTGCATCTTGATTATGATGAACTAACCTTATCATGATTCCTGCATCCTATCCTATGTTTTATTACTGTGGCTTGACTTATATTCTTTTAGTTTGGAGAACATTGAATATTATCTGATTGCCTATACCCTTCATTCGGTGCTTAAATTTGAAATTAACTAACAGATATCTATGAGGCATGTTTCATTTTGGCTCCTAAATCTATTTGGTCAACTTTCTCATATTTTGTCACCAACTTTCCACGCTTTCTGCTTTCCATTTTCATGTACATCATATTATTTTTTTTAATGATTTGTAGGATAGAGATGGTTATTGGAAGATGATGCACAAATATATAGGATCGGATGTAACATCACTTGTGACATTGCCTGTCATCATTTGTGAGCCAATGACAATACTTCAGAAGATGGCTGAGGTTTGCACAAATTTTTTTTCCCTTATATTTGTGTTTGTATGTGTGTTTTAACCTGGATTAAATTGGTCATACACAATTGATTTCTGGATACATTTGTTGACGCAACATCAATATCAAACTGTGGAAAGTTGATGAAGCAAAGAACACAATTACCTCAGAGGAAAAACTCTGACAAATCGAAACTTTGTATTAGTTTGAATATTGAAATCTAGACTTCTTTTTATAGACTTGGCACGGCAACAAATACAAAAATAATATTCTAAATAAGAAAATATGTTAGACTTAACTTGGACTATAATTATTCTCTATTTAGTACTAAAATAGAAAATTTTAATTCACTCTAAATTATCCGATGATAAAAAATCAAAATTAGAATTTGTTGCAGATGCACCAATCTTGAATATGATTTAATTAGTTTCCTTTTATCGTGGATGTGTCAATCTCAATTTTTTTTCAATTATATTTTTTTTATGTTATTTATTTCCCTGTTTGCATGCATTGTCTGTTTTCTTATTGCACCAGACCATTTGCTCAACAGATGTTTTTCCTATTGAGTGAATATGCCCTACTAGTTTTAAGTTGTAGTCCTCTGAAACTTGTAATATATCCCATCTGATTGGCTGTTCTCAGATTGCAACTGATTGGTTGTTCCTGACACAACTTTTGTTTTCATTCAAGCATGAAAGTACAATAATTGATTGATAAAGGTGGAGAATTCAATTTGGCTCTGAAAGACAATGTAAAATAGGCTCATTCACTCAATAAATAAACTTCATCTGAGGGAAAAGGAAACCCCAAGTTATCTCAAATTCATGATGTCAGATCTTTCTCCAAATAAATGGAGTTGGGTTGGATCTGTACTTTTTCCCCTGACCCTCTCAAATTCAACTAATGCAACCTATAATCTCCCACACTGTAGGATCATCACTTTATTCTTTATGAGATTTCTCTTCCATTTTAGGTTATGAAAGTTCTCTCTTTTGCTTCATTTTGATTTTTTCTGCTTCACTTTGTGCAAGAACTATGTTGAAATTGTAGCCATAAACACGTGGAGAAGCACAGACTATTTTTTTCATTCCAGATTTTATCTGAAACGTCAATAATTTCATGATTACTTAACAACATTGCTGCTAGATGATGGATGATGACTTTGCCATTTTTTTCATTTCTTTTTGATAGAGACCATTGCTATAATTTAGAAAGTGATATAGATCATCATGTCTTTTATTTTTACTCTCTTTTATCTTTTTATGACATAAAATCTTCTTAACAAATGTTTACACTATCTCATTTTCGTTTCCTGAGTGTGGAATCATTTGAAGTTGCTTCACTGATAGGCTTATGACAAAGATATTTGATCAAAATATTTTCTTGGCTTTTGAATATACCTTGACTTGGAGGAAACAGTGTATATTCCATTTTTCTATGCAATGGATCTTCTGCATTATCTGTTGTGGCTATCCATTCATTTAGATGTCTTTTGATGCTGGCATTCTACTAGTATTGAACATCTTGCTACGGTTTCAGATAGAAGAGCAGGTCATCCATATCCTGGGAGATAAATAGTTATAGATATACTAACATATTTTCTGTGAACCAGACTTACTGGACTTAATAGTAAAATGCACCCTCAAAATGAGTAGTGTAGTTGCTAACTGCTTGGCTGAAAGTTGTGGAAGCTCCCCACTAGTTGCGTAGAATCTTCATTCAGGAAAAAGAAGGATTTTGGATGGTGCAGTCTTTTTTTAAGATAGCATTAGCACATCCAGTTTGTTCTACATATTTGTCAGATGTATTTCTATAATATGAGCATGATATTTGTGCAGTTCGTTGTTTATCGAGTGTAATTCTGTTTCCAGTTAATGGAGTACTCTTACTTATTAGATCTAGCAGATCAGTGTGAGGATCCATATATGCGGTTAGTTTATTCTTGTAAGTAAATATTTCATCTTTTTGTTCAACTATTTTAATCATAATGTGATGCAAATGCTTTCTTATGTTCTCCAGCTTCTTGGGCAATTTCTGTGTACCATGCCTTTATGCGTACATGGAAGCCTTTCAATCCTATCCTTGGTGAGACTTATGAAATGGTTAATCATGGTAATCTGACATTCATTGCAGAACAGGTTAGTCATTCCTAGTTTGCATCACTTGCAAGTCCAGGTTCATAAGTTTTTTTGTATTTTTCTCCAATATTTACTCTCTTGTTGACAATCTTAATGCATTGTGCTATTTTGATTTCCTGACTTGTGCATTGGCCTACTTCCAGGTTAGTCATCACCCACCAAAGAGCGCAGCACATGCTGAGAATGATCATTTTACTTATGATATCACTTCAAAATTGAAAACAAAATTTTTAGGAAATTCTCTTGAAATTTATCCTCTTGGAAGGTGAGAAATATTGTTGAGATTTCTTGAAGATCAAAACAATCTAGTAATGTTTAGAACAATTTCGTGAACATCTGAACTCTATCATGGTTAAAGTCAATCACAAGTGAATGTTAATGTTTGGATAACCAAGATAATTCTTTTTTAACTATTGCCTTTCAGTTGCCTGAATAATTTGAAGGTTTGCTTGTGGTGCAGGACTAGGGTGAAACTCAAGAAAGATGGTGTAATACTGGATTTGGTGCCACCTCCTACAAAGGTTAATAACCTTATATTCGGGCGCACATGGGCTGACTCACCTGGTGAGATGATTATGACAAACTTGACTACGGGGGATAAAGTTGTTTTGTATTTCCAACCATGTGGCTGGTTCGGGTATGATTTTCTATGATCATCTCAATCTATCTCAGCATTTAATTCCTTTTTTGTGTGCAAGTGATGCAAAATGATAGTCAGAATTCATTCTTATGTTTGTATCGACTTTTCTCCTTTTTGCCTTTAAACTCTAATCTTTGGTCTAAAGATTTGGGACATGATGCTAATATATTGGCAGTGCTGGGCGATATGAAGTGGATGGATATGTATACAGTGCAGAAGAAGAACCTAAAATACTAATGACTGGAAAATGGAATGAATCAATGAGTTGCCAGCCGTGTGATCAGGAAGGAGAACCCCTACCTGGAACTGAGCTAAAGGAGGTCGGCATCAATTTTCTGTGATTCATACCTGCTTTAGATGCATGATGATTATAAACTTCTGCGTGCCTTTTTTTTGGTGGAGCAAATTGTTTCTTTATGCACAATTGAAGCATACACTATATATAGATGCTTTAAATAATGCCAATAGCTTCTTGCATGTTAAAAATAATTTGGCATGCAATCAACTTAAAGCATTCACATTTTGATGAAGGCAGGGTAGGGTTTAAATCAAAGACTTTGGCAATAAATTTTCAAGGTTCTTACCAATTGAGCTAAGTTTGCACCCAGTTGTGCAACACGCAATTTCTTGCTGGCTAATAACCTTTTTTTTTTTTGATGCAATCATACATTATTGCCAGATTCTTGAATCATCTTTTGACAGCTCACAGTCATAAATTTTCCAAAAATCACCTTTGTCTTTCATAATAAGTAAAAGTTATTCTGGTCAGCTCATTTTTCATAATAAGCAAAACATTGTTCTGATTCTTACAATGCTTTATCTGCAGTGTGATCAGTATTGATCATATGTATCTAAATTTACACATTCATTTAGTAGTTTATTTGTAGAAGTTTTTGTTTGGAACTTTGGTAGGCAGGGATGCTGGCACTATCCGAATGAAACTTGTATGAAACCCTGACAATTTAAAAAACCACAGACCAACCAGGTCAGCATATTGAATTGGAGTAGGATTCATTGTCTTTCTTCAAATATTAATGAGAATAACGTGTATCTGTAATTGAAGTATCAATATAAAATATTTTTTCCCAGTCATTTTTTCATTTTCTTTTGATTCTGTTATACCCTCTCCTATGATGCTTCTGTATTTTTTTTTTCCTAGGTATGGAGACTTGCTGCACCTCCTGAAAATGACAAATTTCAATACACATATTTTGCCCATAAAATAAACAGCTTCGATACAGCACCTAAAAGGTTATTAGCATCAGACTCCCGGTTGCGATCTGATAGATATGCACTCGAGAAAGGTGATTTGTCCAAATCCGGTGCTGAAAAGAGCAGGTGAGGTTCTGTAGAAAGAGGTAAATTACACAACGGAAACAAATCCAATGTGCACGGTCAATTTTACATAATCCTATGACCGCTGTAGAAATCAGATTTTTTAGATCTTCTAAGAGAAAGAAGGTTTTTACTAATCATGGTTCAATCCTTTTCAGTTTGGAGGAGCGACAGAGAGCAGAAAAAAGGAAGCGCGAAGCTAAGGGACATCAGTTTACCCCAAGATGGTTCAACATGACCGGTGAAATTAGTCCCACACCCTGGGGTGATCTAGAGGTGTACGAATACAACGGTAAGTACACGGAGCACCGGGCTCTGATTGATAGCTCCGAAACTATCGACGAGATTGATGTCGAAACTATCAAGTTCAATCCATGGCAGTATGCCGATCTGTCTGCAGAATGAGGCTTGTATGCGTGGCGGCAAAAGACTTACCTGTGTACTTGTATCATGGATTGCAATACACATTGTTCTTGTGATCTTATATAGAGAATTTAATAGTTTCTTGTATTTTTATATTCGTGTCTTGTTTTATGGATCATCCATTCTGTGTACTTGGATGTTGATGTTGCCATGCTTACAAGTTTCTGGTGGTTTATTTTAATCTCGAGCTGATAAATCATAGAAATGTTGTTCATACTATTCATTCATCCTGTTGTCAGATCTGAAATTGAAAACACAATTTTGTTGCACATAAACTCAAGGAACAACCATGCCCACGGTAAATCAATGCAGCAAATTATACCCTATCTACCTTGTAGAACTCACTAGGGATGAAAGCAACCATTTAGAACAGAGATGAGCAACACTCTCAACATATTTACAACAGATGATACACTCGACTATAATGCTGAGGGCCTTTGGCGATCAATTCATTACTGGCTAGGCGGCACGGGGATTTGGTGCTTGCTCCCTATCGTCTTGACTTCAGCTTCTTTGAACTCCTACCTATGTCTGTAGCATCTTGAAGCTGTTCTAAAGCAGTCACTACTTGATCCATGGTTGGCCTCCGCTTTGCTTCTATAGATATGCACTGCAGTGCAAGAAGAGCCGTCTTCTGGGTTCCACCCGCTGACTACTGCCCTTCCAATCTGGGATCCATGATGTTCACGATACTCCGCTTGTTCTTGAGAAAAGGCCTTGCCCACTCCACCAAATGGTATTGACCTGACGGTTGGTTCTTGTCAATGGCTCGTCGTCCAGCCAACATCTCAAGAAGAACAACTCCGAAGCTATAGACATCACTCCTAGACGTCAAATGGCCTGTGAAAATTTGAGTGAAACAGTTATCGGGGGTACATGTATAAGTAATAGTGCCAAAGTCAAACTGACACCAAATATAACAAACAATGTGTTAATAAGTAGACATTTTGCATTCCTAATATCTCTGATATTCGTAAAGTGATTTGAAATTATTGTTGTTAGATCGAAGAATCAACATGCCAGACGACTAGTAAAACTGTAACTTGGACATGACCGGAAACATTAGACACATTAACAAACGAAACAAATTACCAGTTGCAAGATACTCTGGAGCAGCATATCCATATGTCCCCATGATCCTTGTAGAGACATAGCTTTTGTCCCCGGTTGGCCCATCTTTTGCCAATCCGAAATCAGAAAGCTTTGCGTTGTAATCCTGCGAAAGGAAGAAAGATTAGCATTCAAACTGAGTGAATGAATATACATCACATCGCATCGCAATGGAAGGATCGATATATGAACTACATACAGAATCAAGAAGCACATTGGAGGTTTTGAAATCGCGGTAGATGACCTTTGCCTCGTCACTGTGAAGAAAAGCAAGTCCTTTTGCAGCTCCAAGGGCAACCTTCATCCGGATATTCCACGAAAGCGGTTGATAGTATGAACTCCCTGAATTGCAACCAGAAACAAAAAGAAGAAAATGTAATCTCTTAAGAATTTTTGCCTAGAATTGCAATAAAGACAGGTGGCATAGATCACATGGAAACTTACTCCTGAAAAGATGATTCTCCAAGCTGCCGCGAGGCATGAACTCATACACGAGAAGCCTTTGTTCATCCTCGAGGCAGTATCCGATAAGCTTTACGAGGTTCGGGTGAGACAGCTGACTCAAGTAGTTAACTTCAGCCTACAAGATTCAAAGTAGCTTCTTACTTGAGTACCAATCTATACCAAATTCACATAGCAGGAAAAACAAAATTCAATCAGAGAAATCAAGCGGGGATAAACAGAAGAGTCTCACCAACCACTCCTTGTGACCCTGAAACCCTTCCTGGTTGAGTTTCTTCACAGCAATGACCAATCCAGTCCCAGGCTTGGCTGCTGCAAGTGTGGTTTCATCGATCCAGCCCTTGAAGACTGAGCCAAAACCTCCCTCCCCAAGTACACTGTCCGGCCGGAAGTTTCGGGTGGTGGTTCTGAGGTCATTGAAGGTGAAGCTCTTCAAATTTGAAGACGACAAGATATCGTCCTCACTTCGTGGAGTGGAAGGCAAAGAGGAAGCAGACACCTTGCTGCTCGAAGCGCTCGACACATTCCCCTTCCTGGAGCTATGCTCAGATTCTCCTTCTATGAATCCAAATACAACGCCTCCTAGGTTAGATTGAAGACGTATGATGTGAAATTGGGGATCGGATTGACTGACTAGCAATACGCTTGATCAAATAACAACTCCAAACCAAACATCGATTGAATGATAAATTAATCAGTCAAAGCGAAAACATCAACTTTCGATTAACCCACTGAAAGAATCACGAAGAGCACGTAAAAAGTAGCCCCGAGAATACATTGACTGAAACGCATATTGAGATCCTACCAAAGCTTCCTAAATAGCTCGAATCCGAGACAGGGCGAGGGGCGGAACTTGGTACCTGAAGCAAAGGCGGTGGGGGAGGCGCTCTCTGCCTTGACCTTGGTGCCTAAGCAATTTCCCATCGACGGACGAGCTTCACAAAAGCCCAAAAGGATCCGGTTTGGGCTCTCCGAGCTCAGAAGCGATGAAACCCAATTGGAGATGCAGAGCTGCTAAGCTCCAGACACCGACTTGGAGATTCGCCGGCTGCGAGGAGCGGATTTGGGTCGACCGGCGAGGGGAGGAAGAAGAGAAAGGTGACACCTTTATGCGCCGCAATGGCTAGCTACTGAGAAGGTGAGAAGGTGAGAGAGCTCTCAATTAATAACAACTTGCAACTTGTTTGGTATTCACAGATTTGTAGAGAAGAAAAACAAAAGTTTTTTCCCTTTATTTTACTGATTATTTAAAATTATTTATCATAAAAACTAGAGTTTAAATTGAATAATATTTAATAATTATTTATCATAATTTTTTTTCCCTCAAATTTGCTCATGGATCCATATTTGTATTGTGATTTTTTTTTAAAAAAATTGTCACACCATTTAAAATAGTAAATAATTTGGTGAAATAATATAATTTATTTTATATTTCATTATCACATTTGTTTATTTATATTTGACTACTTGAGTTTCTCTTTAGGTAGGTGTAGATGAGTTTGCCTAAATGCCCGTTGCAGTAAAATTATTCTCTCGCGGATTTTTCTCACAACTCCTCGCATTAGGTGAAAGGATATAAATTACGAGGTTAATTTATAATCGAACATCAAGTAGTTAGAGGACGAAAAAATTAATTTATTTTGAGAACATATATCCTTTAAAAATTTACCCCTTATCCCATTATATCAAAGTTGTTATCTTTTAACCGCTTGATTATCCTGTGAAATTCCTTTATAAACGAAGTGGTTGGAAATTATTATTATTAGAGGTCAATGAAGTAGATAACAAAGGTTAAATCATATCAGTGATTTAATAAATCACTTACGACATCTTAACTTTGAAGGCAAATGTCTAATAAGTCAAACTCCTCACTAAAATCAATAATTTAAAAACGAGAAAAAGACAATAATTTTATTTTGTTTATGCAAAGGGAGCCAATGAAGTTCGGTATTCCTTGACTTTTTCTCTTCCCTAAATTTCTCTTGGAATGGAAGACCAAATGTAGCAGATGCTCATTAGTCAAAATAATATTAATCATACATGAAATTAAGCTAAATAAAAGAAGCTTCTTATTCTAACTTTCAATTCCATTCCGGTTAATCTGGATAGATAGTTCAACCTTATATTTTATCAATTAAATAAATTAGAAAGTGAAGGGAAAATGTCCTCTGATACATTATAGCTGGGATTCAAATTATAAGCGTCTGATTAACCATGAGTGTTTGACCGTTGCGTTAAAATTACAGGATAAATTATTGATGTAATATATGATAAAAACACTCATCTTAACAGCTTTCACTGTCTGAAAGGAGAAAATTCATTGAGGGTTTCATTCAACAATAGTAGCACATATCAGAGTGAGACAATCACTCTAACACTCCATATTAATTGAGAATCGATTTAGATTTATCTAAAATAACATTCCCATATTAACCATCTACACTAATCCGCCGGCACACTCACGTAACATATGATAAGGTGTGATTTATTTTTAGTTCACGATTGTTTGGTATGTTATATAAATTAATAAATATTGAAAAAATAGAAGTTTGAGATTTTACTATTAATATATGTGGTAAAAAGGTAATTCGTTCGTCTCTAACTGTTTCCGTCAATCCGTCCCCAGGCCAACACGAAAGAGATAAATCACGGATGACTACTAGCCATTAATGCAAATAGTTAAGACATGAGAACAGTATATGTTTGAACTCGTCGAGTTTCGACCTCTAAACATCATATGACAATTTTTTTATGTCTTTAACTATCGCACTGCCTTAAGGGAATAAGATTTTACTAATTCATGATATAAGTGAAAGGGTTGACATGAAGACATCCTTGCCGTAGATTATCTAAATAAGTGTCTTTTTATATAAATTATATCATAGTAACATAATAAATTAATAATACATTAACATTTTAATAGCTAAGCGAAAAGTGGCATCAAAATTAAATTAATTAATTAAGAATTTATGAGGCCGAGATGCGCAAAATCCAAGGAGGATCTTTGGGCATCGGACGTTTTTGAAGTTTGTGTCAGGTTTCACACTACGTGGACGCAAGCGCGGCCTCTGCATGGGGAATGGGGCATGGGTGAGCGTTGACTGTATCGGGCACGGACAGGACAAGCCGACACGCCGTCGCCCCTCTGTCCGTCCTCACGTGACTGATGCCTCTCCCATCGTTGACTTTGTTACCGGGTCGCCTTTTAAAGTTTAAATATATAGATACGGAGATTAATAATTAACGTGATTTTTGAAAAGAAAAAACAAAATCGGAGTTAATTAATTTGCGATCCAACAGCAACTCTGTAAAGGGTCGGAGCCACCATGTGGTTACCTGCAGCCTACGTGACAGAGGGCGTTGACCGTCGAATGTAAAGATGAGGTTGGATCTTGCGTGGTGTATGTTGGTCAAAGCCCTAAAGGTCAAACTTCAATAATGGCTCCGACAAGGAGCACAGGAGAGGCCCAAAGATGTTTGTGCCGATTAATGGACGATCGATCGGTATTTCGTGCCCATTGGTCCATGGCTTTAATGAGCCATCAAGATTAACGTGACTGCAGATAAAAAAACTTATTCTCCTCAATCTATGAAATATGGAGTCGTCCCACTGATTTATCTGATGAACCATGAAAAATTAAAATCTAAATTAGCTTGGGCCAATTGGAATTGGAAGCCCATATGGAGCTTGTTGTAAAGCCCAAGTCCATCAACTAATGGGCCGACATTGAATTACTAGCAATCAATTGACATTCATGAATTGGTTTTGTTTTAGATGAACTAATGAAGTTGATAACTATTATTTCTGTAAAAAGGTCACGAACTGATCCTAGGTAAGGTACGGTTGGTCTCATATTTAGTTATAGAGAGATAAATTAGAAAATTAAGCAGGCCAGCACATTGGAGAATATTTTTGTCAGCTTCGTCGAGAAACAACTCTTATTTATTTTTACAAATTTACTATATGCCGAGACAAGTTGATAACTATTATTGACTTTTATATTAATTAAGCAGAGCCATGCATATATTTGATAGGACATGAAACAAAAAATAAAAAGTGATTCTTTTGTTACGACAAATAATGATAAAGTTAGTTTATCAACAATAAATACAATAAATATACAAATAAACTAAAAAGAATATATTACATCAATAAAAAATTAATAAATATTTAAAATAATTACATAAAAAATACTACTTGTCTAGCTGTTTTTGAGTAAAAAAATATTTATCAAATTTGTATAATCTACTTGTCAAACTATTTCTTTCTTAATCGACAATATTGCTAGCTCATTTAGTCTATCATGTGACATTGAGATCAATGTAATAGTTGTAGATAGCGACAAGACAACAACCGATAGCCGACAACCATTATGCGATTAGGGTGCAATTCGCATGTCAGGTCGACGTAACGTGTGATAGACATCACGCCGCACAATTAGGTCATGCAAGCCGATGCTGGCCGCTGACTGATACACCCACAAGTATATGAGAATATCGAAATAATATAAAAGATATCGTATCAACAGGGACTGTTGATTAAGTATTAGTTGGTTTTGCACAGTGAATTATCTAGACAATCCAGAGTTGGTTGTATTGGAAAGGAAAAGAGTGCAAGAGAGAAGTGAAGAGAGTGAGAGAGAAAAGGAGGATGTTGATCCTTGGCGGAGAAAGATTCTATGGTTTTGGTTTCATTGTGATGGTAATTAATGTGCTATGGATTTCTCATCCCCTATTCTCTACACCTATGTCTTGTAGGTGATCTAACTAAATACCAATAACACCCCGTGATGGTGTATCGAAATACTTTCCTTATTGAGTATCCGATGCTATTAAGATGCGTAAGTAACTTAGAGAATCCGGTTAAAGGATCACCATGTCACTAGGCTCCTCAGTCATACGTATCTAGATTAACTAAACATTTCCTAAAACATAATTAAGGAGAAATCATTAAGTACATAGTTCACCCATGCATAGAATTATCCTCCCTTAAGAGGTTGTCCTCTAGATGAGAGGAGAGATACCTTCTATCACCAAGGCATTGTCACTTCAAACTAGATCAACCCCATCTATAGGGATGAACAATTTATACACCTATTCTATCAAATGAAACATTTAAGCACACAACTTTCACTCAAGCATTTCTTTGAATAAGAGCAAGGCATAAACATGTCTTTAAACTAGGGAATCAACATATCCAAAGAGTTTGTATCAATTCACATCACAAATATTCCATATTCCATAAGAATCATAGATATACTCCGTTAAAAGGAGTTTACAAATTGAGAGACAATTGATCTTGTAAGGAACTAGTGTGCTAAACACGTAGAAAGCGTAGTGGAAAAACAAATACAAGATCCTTTCCAAAAGATCCATG
>JBBPFQ010697514.1:0-14850 GCA_037974815.1 Kaempferia elegans | reverse complement strand
CTTATTTATTTAAAATTGAATGAATTTATTCAACACTAGTTAATTATAAAAAATACTCTCTATTTAAATATATATAAATTATCTTTAACATAAACTTATTTAGTGAATAACAGGTACCGGCTAATACCTGTCGCCAGATGAAATCGGGTTCGGAGTTCGCATACCGGAGCCCGCAATCCCGAAATTTTAAATAAAGGAGTGAGCATTCGGTTTGTTCGATTTATTCGGTTTATTTAAAATTAATCTTGTATAATTTTATTTTGTTAGTTTTTAAATGAATTTGATATTACTTTAATTATTTTATTTAATTCGGTTAATTAAGTATTAATTTTGTATAAATTTTAATTCAATTAAGTTAATTAATATTAAATTAATTTTTAATTAATTCGATTAATTTACTATCGAATTAATCGAATACCTAATTTTGATCCGTTATATTATCTTTAAAACGGCCATCATTTCACGTTATATATCTAGGTTACGGACTGTTTTTTTACAAGAGGAAGAGGGGAAGCGAGAGGAGATGCGCTGGTATTTCGTTGCGGCTCTTCTCACTCTCTTAACAAGCTCGCAGGTCAGATCGCCAACCCCTCTCCGCTTCCTTCTCCTCCTTCCGATTGACATGGTTGTTTGTGTAAGATACGGAAAAAAAGATTTTAGTGGATTTATTTCATGATTGATTGTGAGAGAACGATGTTCTCTTCTGCAGTGCGATTTAAAATGCTGAAATTGTTTTACTTGGTTTCGTTTTTCTCTCTTTTGGTTTGGTGTTGGAAAATTTGGCACACTTTTTGCTGTTGTTGGTAACAATCAGTGTCAAACTTCGCACAACGAGACAATGAAGTTGCTTGCAAATGGTAACTGGGCTTCGGAGATCTGGGAATGAATACTCCGTCACTGGTGCGCTGGTGTCTACTTTTTTTTTCTTCCTTTCTTTTAGCAAATGGACTGTTTCGAGGCTCGGTGATGCTGAGTGTTTTTTGTTGATCATGACATCTTTGAGGGACTTGCTTCCATTTTTAGTGAACAATTTTTCAGTAAATTCTTGTGCTTTTCTCTGTGTAGATCATAGGATGTCTAAGATGTCTTTCACTTTTAAACGCATTCATGAAAATAGTCTCTTGATGCACACTAGTTTAGTAATCAACCATATAGGAAAATATGAAATATATCCTTCTTAAGCATTTAGCTTTGAAAAATGAAGGGGTATCCATGAAATGCCTAATCAGACTTTGCCATAACGATAGAGTTTGTTCGAAAGCAAATTTAGATGGATTGACTAAGTACAAGATGAATCCATGCAACATAACCAACTATGGTATTTGGCAGTGTGCTTCAGTTGAGGGGCATTGCCCTCCCATATGTTGTCGGTTTAGGATGGAATGAGCGTGTCCCTCTTCAGCATGTATTATCGCCAAGCTTCTATGTTTGAGTTATGATGGGTGTCTCAAGAATGCACCACACCAATAGTTACACATAACAAATGAGGTGGGTCAATGCGTGCTTATATTAACATGTTGTTCCCCTCCCAAATGGTTATCCACGTCACAGAGAATAGCTAAAGAGTACCATAGTGTCATATTGCCGCTGTACTTGTTCTACTTCAATGTTTCCTACTCTATATTCCTATGTCATATTCTGATTTATTCCAAATCTCACACGCTAGTTGCTTAGAAAATTGATTATTCATTCTCATCTTCATCATAGCTAATGAAGTATTTTGATGAACACAATACTTGCTTTATAGTTTAATACCCATGTATTATTAATATGGATATACATATTGTTGTCTTTCTAGACTTTAAGGAGCCGACAGTTTAGTTTAATTATATTTCTGGGTTCTTAAGCTTATTTTTGTGAGCATCATGCATGATTTCATCATTGTTAGGGTTTATAAATGTTTTGGCCATACTTTAATGAAATTACACCACTATTAAGAAACTTAGAACTCCACATAACTAATGGTTGAGAAGAAATAATTGCCAGAATCTCTGCTTGCATTCCAGGGAATTTTGACTACGCTATCCCAAAGCAATGGAAAGTACAGTTATGACTATGCTACCATTCCATTTCTTGCAGAAGTTTTCAAGGTACATCTGTACAATCCTTCCAGGCCTTCTATTTTAACTTCCTATGTTTGAAAATTGTCATAAGGGCGATGCACTATTTCTAACCCATATGTCTTCTTGCAAATATCAGCTCGTGGTGTCTAGCTTTTTCCTTTGGAAGGAAAGCCAATCATCTTCACCTCCAAGGATGAATATGGAATGGAAGAGCATCCGTTTGTTTCCAATTCCTTCTATTATATATCTCATTCACAACAATGTCCAGTTTGCCACCTTGACTTATGTGGATCCATCGACATACCAGATAATGGGCAATCTGAAAATTGTCACAACTGGTATCTTATTCAGGTACTGGGCCAGCCTATGCATTGTGCCTTATCCAATTTCAATTTCAGCATCGTGTCCCATCCTAATGTACAATCACTTAAATACTTAACTCTTCTAGAATCTTAATTAGGAGAAATAAAAGTGGCTCACTTATTAGGGCCTGATACTTTAAATGAATATTTTCATTGCTTATATTAGTTCAATCCTTTGTAGTAGTATATATATTTGACATTGTTGCACATGAAATGAGAATGCACTTGTTCTAAGGTGTCTGGTCAATCTTCTTTCTTATGTTTATATTTATTACTTATGCACTGATGGCTTATAACTATGAATTCCTTTCCTTTCGATGAACAGGTTTTTTTTGAAGAGAAAGTTGACTACTCTTCAGTGGATGGCAATTGTTCTGTTAACTATAGGAACAACTACTAGCCAGGTTGTTTCTTCATTCTAGTGATCTATTGTTGCCTTGGTTTTTGACTTTTTCTTAGTCTCAACTCCAATCTTTTGATATTTATGGCTTTCTTCTAAAATTAGTGGTGGATTATTTGATTTGTATGCATGTCCTGTGACATTTAGCTGGAATTATATTGTGAGTTATTGCATTTTCTGTTTACAGATTTTGGTTATTAAATGTTCTTGATAAAGAACATCATTAGAAAGTCCAACTCAGTGAATGATGAATGAATTAAGTACTCACTACCTTATTCTGGTACCGCAACCTGCTAAGCTACTAAGTAATTGCAGTTATATTTCTAAAATTTCTTACACAATGCAGGTGAAAGGTTGTGGAGAGGCATCTTGTGACTCATTATTTTCAGCACCTATACAAGGTTACATGTTGGGACTCTTGTCGGCCTGTCTCTCTGCACTAGCAGGTGTTTACACAGAATACCTGATGAAGAAGAACAATGACAGCCTTTACTGGCAGAATGTCCAGTTATATACGTATGCACCTTAAATACCCTTTTATGATTTCTGCTCTTTTGAGGGCATTTGCATTTGCTACTCAACTTTCTTAAGAACTAGAATATGAAATACATGGAATAAGTCATACATACTGTTTTACTGTCAGGTTTGGTGCGATCTTTAACATGGCACGTCTTATAGTTGATGATTTTAGAGTTCAGTTTGAGAACGGACCATGGTGGCAACGACTTCTTAATGGATACACTATCACAACATGGCTAGTTGTATTGAACCTAGGATCTTCTGGATTATTAGTTTCATGGTTGATGAAATATGCAGACAATATTGTAAAGGTATGCATTTTGCCTTTCTTCTATGACTTTAACGTGATTAATTAAATGCCCAAATCAAGACATGCATAAAGTAGGCATATTGATTAAGGACCTTTGATAATTGGGAAATTTAAATGAGGATTTTTAACGTCTGCACTGCAAAACCATAAGGTTTTATGGATTATAATGATATTTGATATGATGTTCCTGATTTACTTTGTTTTCTAGGTACTTATCTTGTTTTTCGTTTGAGAAAATATATTGCCCTTTCTTGCTACACACACACACACAAAAAAAACTGCAATCAGTCGACTTATGAGTTTTAGCTGCAGGGTCACTGAGAACTTCCAAATCAGTTATTCCAATCGTATATTCACCCCAAATACCATCTACATAATGTTAATATTTCTGTGTCATATCCGGAGAAAATCCTCATTGTCTTTCTTGTACATCAATCAACATTGGTTCATCTTATACTGGCAACAAGTCTGCTTATGATTCTTGGAATTTTCTCATCGTCCAGGTGTATTCAACTTCCATGGCGATGTTACTCACGATGCTCCTATCCGTATTTCTTTTCGGTCTCAAACTTACTTTGCAGGTAATTATGTGATCTAAAAATGAAACAAATCACCGAAGCATTCACATAATCTTATGACTTTATCTTGCAGCTTTTCTTGGGCATTATAATCTGCATGATCTCACTGCACATGTACTTTGCTCCTCCTCACATGCTCGTTGATTTACCAGTAACTGCAAAGATGGCCACAGAGAACCTAAAGGAAATTGCCATCGAACGAAGCGCCGAGTCATGATTCTATCAATAAATGGACTCGAGTATTCAGTTCTGTCATACAAACAAGGTGTGGAAAGATATATAAATTTGTCCAAAGCTTGTTTGCTGTTGCAATTCAGACGGCAGTTAGATTTGTGCATCAACACTGGACAAGCAGCTTCCAGTACTGGAGCATGATGTATCAATGTTTCAAAAATTGTATCAAACTATTCTTTCACAAAAAAAGATTAACCTAGTGTAATCTGAGCTTTTCTTTCAAATTTAGGATTCCTGATAACACCAAGTTCTTGTATCTCCTCTTTGAGCAGAGCAGATATAGTAGTGTAAGTATTAAGCACGGTCAGAGAGTGTGGGGTGGAACTTTGCCGCCGAATCTGATACCCGGACAGTGGCGATGCTGGAGCCATCAGGGTTTCAGGTGACGCCCCTTATTATAAAATGACTCTTTATTAATTTAAATCATGAAGTATGCAAGGAAAAATACTTCATAATAGGGAAGAATAAGAGTGATAAAACAGCTGTTACTTGTGTGTGCCACAGCTGCATCTTGCGTGTTTGTTCATCTACTATGCCTTCATATATTAATTAATGTTTAGGACACACCCACTCTTTGCTGATCCTGTGATCCATGCGTAATTTGAGGTTTCAGATATCTTAATATAATAGTTTCCTGTACCACATCAAACTAATAGCAGCTTGAAATGTTTACCTAGAGTTAGTGCGTTCATTTCTTATATACGCATGCTGTTCTTGAACTGTCATTTCAGATGTCTGCATGATATTATCTGTCCCAATCTCTTCTTCAGATCATATTTAATTAATTTGCTCCTAAATATTCATGTTCACTGGTGTATAAATACCTTGGAGTGATAGATTTGATTCCTGTTCCTGGAGTAGAGAGCATAGGTGTTTCTGAGTGCATTTCTGGTGAGTCATTATTTTTAGTTCAGTAATATTTTTGTTTCAATCTTTTTCTATCTTCCTTTCATTTTTTTTTTTGAAAAAGTGGGTTTTATTGACTGAAAAAGGCATATATTCAGCTAGAAAGGCTCTTGAGTAGGATTTCGTATCTCAGTTTCATTAATTTTATTATTTCCATCTGTTCTTCAGCAGATGAATTGATGGTTTAAAAAAAAAAGAAAAACTGTTTTCATATGCAATTAGATTTTTTTTTTCCTTTATCACTGAACTCTCTTGAGACTAAAATATAGATAAAAAAACATCTTGAAATTTTAAGTTTTTTCATATTTTTTATAGTAAACGATTGATTATTTGATCTCAGAAAGAAGATATATACAGATTGGAAATAAAAAAGAAATTAATTTGAGGAACTGAACTTGAGTTCCACTTCTGTTTCTTTAGTTTCTATTTGCCCATTTTCTTGGAATTTTCGTGTTTGGATCATGAGCTGTAATTTCGCAAAGAACACTAAAAAGTAATTGGAAAAAAATAGAATTAAATATATATATCTATATATTATGGAACAGAACCATAATATTTTCTCTTTTTTAAAATAAAAAAAAATCTCTTGCAAGTTTTAAAATTATCAAAATATTCTTAATATTTTGTAAGTTCTTATCTTTTCACCCCTAATCATTAACACCTTATCTAATTAATATTTTTTATATTTTTATGAGTAGTGATCCGAGTAATAAGAGGGGAAGAGTATCTAACGAAATTGTCAGGTGAGCAAAGTCCCGAGGTCACCTTGGGCACAACAAGCCCTGAGGTCACCTTGGGCACAACAGGCCCCGAGGTCACATCGGGTACAATAAGTCCTGAGGTCACATCGGGTACAATAAGTCCCGAGGTGACCTCGAGCATAAAAGGCTCGCACGCTTCTCCCTTTGAAATTTCGATAATAATTAACTCTAAAAAAGGGGAGAGATCTTATTATTGGGGAAAATATTTATTGTAAGTTATTTGGTAATAAATAAGTGAAAAGATAATTAAGGAAAGATATACATCGATTCTTTCCCCTTATTGACATGATCATAAATGGCGGGATGAATGGTCGCCAACAAACGTTTTAAATTGTCAAGTCAGCCTTAATTATGAAAAAAAGGACTCCGCCGCTTTTATAGAAGGGAGGGGAAACTCTAGGTAATGACTTTCTAAGCTTTCCTTCTCGCAACCACTATTCTATTTTTTTTTTTTTTTTTTTGACTTGAGCGTTGGAGGGATTTCCGTTGGAATTCTTCCGGTGGATTTCTTTAACCCTCGTGTTGATCTCGCAGGCATCTTTTCCTCCTCGTTGGCATCCACCTCCTCATTTTTGATTGCTTATCTGGCTCCGACCCTCCACGTAATTTCTCACAGGAACAAATAGTTTTGTAACATAATCATCATTACGAGTGAAATGAGGAAAATTTTGAAAATAAATATAGCTCTAAAGAGTACTTGAAAATTTCGCAGCAGTGAACCAAAATCAGCGCTACAGCTGGGGACGACAGATTTGTGGCCGCCGAGTTGGACACGTCGAGAGACTCGGCCGTGCGACGTACATTTTAGGACAGATGGACCATACCTTGTCGTGGGCCCTTCCTATCGCCGATCGCGGGTTTCTCGACTCATGCCGTGTCGCCGTGTTGCAATCGAGGCCTTCGAGCTGGGGATCCCCGCGACGTTGAGCGCCAGATTTGGGCGTTCCCTTTTTTCGCTGGAACGAAGCCATCTCACGGGATCTGTTTCCATCGCAACAAAAAAAAAAAAAAAGATAAGAAAAAGGCAATGGAGCAGCGCGGTGGCAAAAAATCTCTCGGGCAGTCGGCATTCTTCCCGAAGAGCGAAGGATCCCCTCCGCTCGCGGCGGAAGCTTCCCGTCGGCGAAATCGTTCGCTCTTCGGCGCCATTAGATAGTAGGAGGTTCATTTTCAGAGTAGGAACAAGAATCCCTTTTCTAGTGAAGGTATCTATACTGATTCGGATTCCGCTTCGCTCTCGCATCGGGTTTTCTCATCCGATGCGTCGATAGAAATCACATTTTGCAGTCCAGGAGGATCCATCCTTTTCAAAGTTGTTGTTCATGACTAGTTTGGCTATTGATAATGAGAGTTCTTGGAGGGCATTCACTTGGTAGATTTTGTTGATGCATATTTACCTGAATCAGTGCTGTTAGTTTAGATTCATCGACGAGCTTGTCCATAGCCATTAGATGACTAGAGCAAATCGCATGTAAACAATCTTAGTAGATTGAATTCCTTTTTTTTTTTTGGTCAATTATACATACATTCTGATCCATGGGAGTTAGATATTTGACCAGACAGAATGATTTTGGACAGACTTAATTCTACTGTTTGGCAATCTTACATACACTATGTAAAATAAAATAAGAAAAGATAGATTAATCCCAAAGAAATTGTTATTCCTAACTCCTACTGTCTATTTTCACTGAAGATAATTTGGCTAGTGAAGGAACAGCAGTTCACTTGTTTTTTGTTAGCAAAGTAGCAACAAAAGGACACACATTATTGCAAGAAGTGTTTGTTGAACTCTCGGAGTGCAAATTTCATTGTCGAGAGTTGGTTAGAATGGACTTCTTCCATGTCTATTGTCATAGCTTCTCTTTTAGTTCCTTTGCCAAAGTTTGGATTTACATTTTATAGTTTTGAGCAATGGAAAGTCTAACTGGGACAGCTTAGTCAGCTGTTACTTCTTTACGGGAGATAAATTCAGAATACTTGTAATAGTGCTGCAACTGAATCTGTGGTACTGTGAACAGAAGTAACTACCAGAAGCTTGTGTTATATGCTGTGTTTTTGCAACATTCTCAAGATGAAACTGAATTTTGTATCTAGCCTTCGTTCATGCTTATGTATGCATGTATACTTTAGTGATCTTTGTTCACCGACTTTTGTTTTTGGATACTCATAGGTGCCCCCTTTTGTGTGTAGGTTTCAAGATCATATGGATGGGAAAGAAAACCTAAGCACCACAAAGGAGAGTTCTGATTCTCAGAGGTTTCCATCTATTTTCAAGTACATTGCATCTAATTCTATTTCTGGGTTTGATAAAACTCCAGGTCCTCAAAGTGACACTGCACTTTTTGAAGTAAGTCATGTACTCTTTTGATTGCTAGTTTCTATCTACTAATAATCAGCGTAACCAATCTATGTTAGCCTCAAATAGGGATGTGGCCACATTAACACGAGCAGGATCAATTCACCCCACTTGAAAATATACTTTGTAGTTTATATAATAACAGAAAATACATTAGATCAATACTAATAATCATCTAGCTAGGTCGCTAATCTCAATTATTTGGGATAAACTACATGCATCTAGATTGAGTTCTATGCAAGACTATCATAGTGTCGTTTAGATATCTTAAATAACTTTTGGTCTCCATTCGTTTGTTAGTCATTCTTGTGTTTCTATTCACCAATGTTCATGTATTTAATCGTCTCAAAATTTAAGAATTCAATGTTTTTTACATGTCAACACTTTGCCCATAGGTTAGTTGATTTCAACCATTAGTTTTTCATGCTAGTTAAATGGCATTTCTCTTGGCTGTTTACACATTTTAGGTGCCAGAAGTTTTTGAAGATGACATACAAGAACGACCGGAGAGTGTGGTCTTACCGACTTCACAAGATCAAACGGGTGGGCTTTCTCATGCACATTCCATTTCAATCAGCATGCCTTCATCACCTACAGTGTTTCGGGCAGAACATTCCTATGGATTCTTAACATATGAGAAAAGCATACCATATTTGACTAAAGGTGAGCTAAAAAATCATGTCACTGCTAACTATTGCGTTCATCAAAAAACAGAAGCCAAATTTCACTCTCAACCAATATCAGTTGGAAGGTCCAACATTATAGCAACTCCCGATGTCCTAACTGAGAATAATAAATTTAAGGACAAACGATATGATTCTTTCAAGACTTGGTCTGGAAAACTTGAAAAGCAGATATCTAACCTACGCGGTAGGCCACCAGAACCCGAGATAGAAAATTTGACAAAGAATACTAAACGAGAGGTTGTGCCTGCACACCGTTTCTTTGATGCGTTGGAAGGACCTGAACTTGACAAGCTAAAGGTATGTTTTGTACTTGTCTATTTAAACAGAAGATGATTATGATGGAGCTGTAACATTTTATCTGCATCAATGCAATTCTTAGACGAGTGGCATACCATTGGTATTTTGTAGGCATCAGAGGTGTTGGTTCTTCCTGAAGATAAAAAGTGGCCTTTTCTTCTCCGCTTTCCCGTGTCCTCCTTTGGTATATGCCTCGGCGTTAGTAGCCAAGCTATCCTGTGGAAGACATTGGCTACATCACCATCCACAAGTTTTGTTCATTTTGGTCTGACCGTCAACCTTGTTCTGTGGTGTCTTTCACTTGCATTACTAGCCATCATTTCATCTATATATATCCTGAAGATCATTTTATTCTTTGAGGCTGTCCTTCGTGAGTACTATCATCCCATCCGAGTTAACTTCTTCTTTGCTCCATGGATATCTTGTCTCTTTTTAGCCATTGGTATACCGTCTTCAATTGGTATCAAGCTTCATGCAGCTCTATGGTATGTGTTAATGGGCCCAATTTTCCTACTCGAGCTTAAAATATATGGCCAATGGATGTCTGGAGGGCGACGAAGGTTATCAAAAGTTGCAAATCCATCAAACCACCTATCTATCGTGGGAAATTTTGTAGGAGCTTTGCTTGGTGCCTCTATGGGGCTTAAAGAAGGTCCTATCTTCTTCTTCGCGGTTGGGCTGGCTCATTACTGTGTAGTCTTTGTGACTCTTTACCAGAGGCTTCCAACAAATGAAACGCTGCCGAAGGATCTTCATCCAGTGTTCTTTCTGTTTGTAGCAGCGCCTAGCGTTGCTAGCATGGCATGGGCCAAAATAACCGGGGAGTTTGGATTTGGTTCGAGGATCGCTTACTTCATTGCACTCTTCCTATATGCTTCTCTTGTAAGTCTCTAACACATCAATTTATTTTTATCCTTTTTTTTGTGTTTACTTGGAGAAAAAGGAGAAAAGAAAAGGATTTTAGTATTTTATTTTCATTCTATTCATCTTCTTGTTTACTTAGAATCGGAAAGAAAGAGGTAACAATGAATTACTTCCTCTCTATTTTCTAGTTAACAAGAGAAATTAGTGATTTTAGTTTGTAGTTTCTACTTATCATTAGTGCTTCTATCTAATATCCTGTTGTTCACCTTCGCAGGCGGTTCGCATTAACTTCTTTCGGGGTTTTAGGTACTACTTGCTCTTCACCTTAGTTGTCGTTTTCGATACTTTGTTCTTAATTTTCAATCCACTGTTCTTATTCCCAACCAATCATTTAGGTTCTCGCTTGCTTGGTGGGCGTACACTTTTCCAATGACGGGTGCTTCTATCGCCACAATTCGATACTCGGTCGAAGTCACGAACATATTCACTCGGATTTTATCAATTGCACTCACGGCCATATCCATCATAACTGTGGCATCTCTTCTAACTTCGACTATGGTTCACGCATTTGTGCTTCGCGACCTTTTCCCAAACGACATTGCCATTGCCATTGCCATTTCCGGAAGCAAGGTAAACCCGAACGAAATGGATTTGCCTATAAAAACATCGAGCTCAAATACCAGCGACAATGGAGCTTGTCAATCTGCGAGCAATGGAGATCATACCGGAACGCTATCAAGCCAACCAAAAGGACCTTCACTTGTTTGAACAAATCATAAGTTGACTTTAAGCGTTATGGTGATGAATGATATCTTTGACATGCGATCAGACCCGAATATCTCGTGAGTCGCGGTAACTTTGTTTACTGTGATAAGAACAGGGGATGAAGATCGTAAAATATGGAATATGATCAAAAGTCGATCTGCATTTATTGTGAGTTTTATTTGTAATTAGTTGATTATTATGAATAAAAGGGGTTTTAATATTTAGGAATAGAGGAATTTCAGTATTTTTTTAAAATAAAAATACTTTTAAAAATTAATAAAACTATCAAAGTGCTCTATGTTTCTAGAATCTTATCATTTCATCCTAACCATTAATATGGTTAATTTAGTTATTAATTTATAATTTTGATTTAATTCTTAGGTAAAAATTAGAAGGACGTCTTACATTTTACAAATCATCACGTGTGTATTTAAAAAAAAAATTAAATAGCCCTCTTTCTTATGATTTTACTTTCAAAATGTCCTTTGATCTGGCGTTGTTGTAGTAGGAGTAACCTAATAGTTTTTATACGATGTAGCTATTATCAGATATCTTCTATAATTTGTAGAAATTATCGGGTTACTTTTAGAATGTGTAAAAATATCCAGTAGCTTTTTAAACATGTTTTTGGTGAATTTAGTATTCATTTTGTGTATAAGCTATCTAATAATTATTATAACAGGTAGAAGTTGCTAGTGACTGATTCAGTGTGAGTTTAGGATTTCTAAATACTATTATTATCAAAATATTATTTATCAATTTGGTAAAAATTATTTAAACATAATTAAAATCACTTCAAAACAGTTATAAAAATTATTACGTAGTTGTTACAATTTTAAACTCACCTTAAACATATTGTAGCAACCACTAAGTAATTTTTATATGTTGTAGCAGTTAATTGATAATTTTTACATAATGTAAAGTGTAAACCTTAAATTTCAAATTTTAAATTTTAAATTTTAAATTTTAAATTCACTTTAAATATTTTTAAATAGGTTGTATCAGTCACTGAGTATCTTATATATATATATTATACCAGTTATTGAATAGTTTCTGCACCAACATTAAATCCATAATTATTTTCAAAATAAAATCATAAAACGAGCGCCCATTTATTTATTTTTTTTAAAGTGCTCATATGTTTCATGTTGTTTTAATGTTTGCCCTTAATTCTTTGTGGTTGATTTTCTATTTGTTTCGCATTTTGGTTTTGCACGGAGCGCTGACTTCATTTCTTCACAAACAAACAAAGGAGGGACTATTTTTTTTAAAACATCTTAAAACTGAAGAAATAATAAAAAAAGTTCCAATCTTTCACACATAATTGCAAAAATTGTCAAACATTTCTTCTCGAAGACAATTCACTTCTAAGCATAATTTCAACTTTTTAATAATAATAATTGATCCTGTCTATAAGACGGCCGGGTGGATACCAGGAAGCACTCCGTGCAGGTGGACGAGAAGATGCTGATGTGGGCGCCCGAGAGCTCTCCGGTTTGTGCACACTCAGACAAGCAGACAGCGTTAGCCACCAAATAGGAGTCGCCGCTCCTTGTTTGGTATTCCGACGTTCAAGTTAGTCCGAGTGGAGAGAGGAAAAAGTGACAGAGTTTCAGTATGGATGTGCTTGGAAAAGCGTACCTGAGGCCCTCCCCTCGAGGACTATTTATAGGTGGAGAATACCTGACAGCTGGCGGACAGACGTCGATTCCTTTCCCTGTTAGGCTTGGTCGTATATGGGCTGCGCATATTGACCATGACACGTGTCTCTCCCGGATTGGCCTGTGAGCTGTCATGAGCTGACCAGGAATATTCTCTGACAGATCAGGAATATTCTCTGACATTCCGTTACGCTAGGCGACCGAGTACCTTTGTCTTTATGAGCCGATCGGATGTTGTTATCATGGTTGCTCAGCCATGTGATCCGATCGGTTACAGACCTTGGCAGGTGAGCTTCTGCCGACCGGCTTTTGCTTGGAGCGGGTCTTCATCTGCTAGCGCCGATCGGAGTGCAAGCTCCTCAAGCATTCTTTTGATACCTGCTGAGTTCTTCTGTAGATATTGAGGTCGATCGGCCCTTCATCCGGTCGACAGCCCTTCCTCCGGTCGGCTATTAGATTCGGTCAGATTCGGGAATGGCTTACGTGGCCCCTTCATTGACTAGGTGATATGGCACCTTGATGTTGGTTTTTTATACAAGTGTCACGTCGAAGCCACTCAAATTAATAAAACTGAAAACCCCTTAACTAAAATACAAAATGAATGTAGAATAGGGGCCCAGGTCGAATCTCTCAAGGAACTAATAATGGATGTTCGAATTAGATGTTTGACACTATTTTTGATAATTTCTTGGTACGAAATGGGGTTTTTAGATTTTTCTATAAAGTAATCTGAAACAAGGAAATAAATCTAAAAGCTAAAACAAGACAAAATGAAACCCTAGCTTAAATTAAACTAACTGAACATGAAACCATAAGCAAAACTAATTAAGATTCTACACTAACTAAAATCTAACTTAACCTAAATCTAACAAGCGCAAATTCATAAATTAAGCATGCAATTTAAAGTCCTAAACTATACTATAGAGTTTGAAATCGAATTCAACTTGAAGAGCTAATTAAAACTAAATTACATCGAAACTATGAAATTGAGCTATATCTACTCCTCTAGAATTCAAATTTAAATCAGATAACAAGCTAACCCTAATCTAACAGCGTGAACATAATTCTTGCAACTGCAGTTGAAAGAAACAAAACTAAACTAACAGAGTTTGAAAACTAAGTCTAAAACAAAATTGAAATGCTCATTAACTAAGGAAATTGAAATACAAACTAAGTGCTTCTAATGGAGTTCTAACTCTGATCCGGGATTTGAACAACAATTCAGAAATAACACGAACAAAATAAACAAAAACAGAGAATGAAACGGAGAATCAAGGTGATGTGCATCTCCCTAAATCCGAAATCTTCCTTCTTAGCTTCATCTCTTCGCCGTCACACGAAGAACAGCCAAGACCTCTTGAAACTAGAACCAACGCGAATTCCTCAGTGCTCGGAAAAGCTCAACTGAAGTCAATGGATGAAGACCTCTTCAAACCCATCTTCAACAGCTCTGCTCATCACCGCTAGCTCAGAAAATGCCGACTTCTCTTCTTTAAGCACAATACTCAATTCAGGTACACTTCTCTGATGTCCAACAAGCTCTGAAGACCTCTTCTACAAGCTTGTCGGAGAGAATTCAGCTCCGGATGAAGACCTCTTCAAATTCAGAGGAAATATGCGCCGGAGAAGATCGCCGGAGGCAAGACCTCTTCCCTATCACTTCTGAGCTGGAAAGGCGACGCCGGTTGCTGGAAATCCACCGCCGGTGATAATGCTTCGAAATCGGATCTGGATTCAGGTTGATGGAGGCTGCCGGACGCCGGAGAAGAAAGGAAAATCGCGACAACAGTAGCAGCCCGCAGACACTGTGCGCGATTTTGGGTTTTATACCCGGTTTTCTCAAATTGGGTTCAAGTGATAAATCCATCCGGTTCACCTTTGGTTCAGCCTTGATTCACATTAATTCGGGTCTGGTTCAGTAAAATTGGGATTGGTTCAGAGGAATTAGGGTTTGGGATGAGAAGGTTGAGCTTGGGTCAACGTCATGGGTCCATTTTGGGCTCGATTCAAGTAATTGAACCAATTCCTCAATAAATCAAGGAATTGAACCACAAATTGAGTCCAATTCTCGACTTGGTTGACTTGATT
>JBBPFQ010697408.1:0-26646 GCA_037974815.1 Kaempferia elegans | reverse complement strand
TTCTCTGACACAAATAGGGCTGTAAGAAAAAGTTTAGTCTTCAGTTTGATAAAGCTCATTTAAACAAGCTTGAATCTTAATAAGCTAGATTCGTTAACGTTTAACCGTCTTCGTGAATACTATTCATAAATAATTTATGAATAAATTTATTTATTCACTTATACAAAATTTAATTTAAGGGGAGTTTTAGTGCAACAGTAAAGTTGTTGTCCTGTGATATAGAAATCATGAGTTTAAGTCTCGAAAATAATTTCTTGTAAAGTAGGGTAAAGTTGTATTACCAAATGGACATTCCTTTTTAAAAATAGGTCAAAAGAATGCCCCACTACATATTTTGTATCGAAAATACTCCATCTTCTAATATTGTTATAGCATTTATTGTGTAACTGCTACCACATAACAATCGACTATTTTATTTTAATCAAAATTACTATACATACAACATTATTTTATTGAAATATTTTTATTTGCTTGATCAAAATTATATATACTTCATCAAAATTATTTTTAAGTTATTTAAAATCAATTTAACAGTTGTAGCAGCTACTGAGGTACTACACAGTTACAGTAGTAACTTAACTGCTATACAGCTATAGCAATTACCAAATAGTTGCTACAATACTACAAAAATATTACATTAACTATTATATATTATCGTAAGTACGACTACCTGCTACACATAGTAACTAGTCGTGGCTACTACAATAATCCTCACTGAAAGTAAAAGTATTCTTGAGATAAACCATTTGAGTATTTTTATAACCCCCATTTAACAGTTTGTTAAATGTGGAGGGCCCTTTTGATTTTTATTCATTTTTTTTTTTATTTTTTTCAAATTTAGTATTCATAATATATTAAAAAAATAATATAAAACTTCATGAATAGATAAAAATTTAATACAAATTTTAAGAAGAACAATATTGATAGTCCAACTCGATTAAAAACTTAATGTTCATGAAAATATTTATGAACCATGTTCATGGACAAGCTTGAGTACAACTCAAGCTCGATAAGATTGTCGATAAGATTTTTAATAAACAAACTCAAACCCAACTGCGCTTATATGGGCTCCGGTCGTTTACACCCCTAATTCAACCTAAAACTTCCAAAACAAAGTTTGATTTGCTTCTGCTTACTGTGCTCACATGTTTGTAGGAACTTTTGAATCTGTTGGTTCCTCTGAGCTGCAAAATGCCGGCAAGGCTGGTCTTGTGACCATCCAAGGGAAGATTTCTGCAGTTCTTGGGACTGTGCTAATTTGTAAGCTACCAACTCTCTAAAAACAAAAAATTAATATCTTCCATTTTTTCCCCCTATGAACAGTTGTAAATTCAAATGCAGGTGCCTTTCTTTTTATCACATTCTTCCCTGAACAAGCTGAGAAGCTGCTTCAGCTGAGCCCTACAAGTTAGGTGCAACAGTTTTGCCATTCAGTTTCTGAATATCGTCTTCATTGTTCAGATACGATAAGTTCTTCTAGGCGGTCCTCTTTTTCGGCTAGGATTCAATGTAACTTCCTAAGTCATTACATAACTATGCAGATTAGGATTTGTGAAATTGGTAATGAATGTAGACTACATTGGATCAGCTCGAGTTCGATAAAGTTTTCACCAGCCAATTTGGTGAACAAAATTAACTGATTACTAACAAGATAAACACAGATGGAAAACCACAAATTGCCAAATTAATCTTGCGTAGAAAGATAAATTCTCCGGCAGCAAGATGAATGCAGTTAGGGCTGAATACATCAAAGTTGAATCTACAAGATGAAACCACACTTGAAACATATTTCTTTATCTTAGTGCATAGTTTTGTAAGTTTCATCTTTATTTTGTATCCCTAAAATAGCATTCCACATGACTAGGTGACGACTTACTTCAAAGTTGAATGTTAGAACACCTGATGAACTAGGAATTTTGAACTGATCATGGTACGCATTGATGAAATCGCTACTATTGTGCGTAACGTCCAAGCAAGCTTACAGAAGCAGTCGCTTGTTGGCCAACCTAGTAGTATTGTTTTCTTGGATTGTTCTGCATATATGAACAAAAATGTTCACATTTTTAATGGCAACTAATAGTAGATGCATTGCATTCAAAGGTTAGCAAGAACCATCCAGAAATTAGACTAAAAGAGCATGTTACCAGTGGGTTCGGTCTGTGACGATAACCAAGCATCATTCTTTTCTTATACTGCTCGTAGATATCGTCATCCGGGTTAACCTCGCCAGGATTTTGAGCACCAACACCTAAATTGTCCTTCTTCACTTCTCCTGCAATAACTGGATTTGCACGGCCACGTTTGTCACTGCCGAGACCCTCACCTGCAAGCATCAGAAAGTTTGAAGAAGATTAACAAAGAAATAAAATTTTCTAATCTGGTAAGAAAGACGCTTGGTATATATTTGACAATGAGAATGGTAATGAGTTTGATTAAGGGGAGAATGAGTTTAGCAATAACTCATATTTTGTGCCTGATAAATAAATCATGAAGCAGACAATTGATTTTGGCAGTTTCTTTGAAGTTAAAACAAACAGCCTGGTGATTTTCAAAATGTAGAAGGATCATAATTGAAGAGATAGATTAAGGTGTAATCAGTTGATTATAGAATGTGACAATAGGAGGGAGACATGCAAGTCAATATTTTATTTGGCAAAAGTATAAAATGGAAATCAGAAGGATCAACCGTACCTTCTTTCCAACCCATTTTAGATAAAAGTCTATGACCGATATTGTCCGCCTGAATTTTAGCTTTTTCTGAAGCCTCTCTAGCAGCTTTCGTAACAGTCGCATCATTACAAGAAGACATAAATTTCTCCATCTCTTCTGGTGGAATGAAGTCACCCATGTGATGACCCCTTTTAGGAGCTAAAAGACCACACAAGAAGAAGAAAGTCATTCGTATTGCATAAGGTGAAAGAATAGAAGAATAAATATGAGATTCTATAGTGTGAAATTACTGTCAGAAAGAATAACAAAATTTGCTAGCCTAGGTAAGAAAACTAACGTATGAGCAGCAGCATAATATCGACTAAATACCTTGAAGAGAAGCCGGTGGCGGCATTTCATCCTTGGATAATTTTGGATGCCTCATCCTTTCCTCCTGTGCAGCTTTCTTCATGTAAAACTCCATCATAGTAATAGGATCTGCATCTGAAGCTGCGCTGGATTCTTTCAACCAAAATAATAGATTCAGACATATGTCAGAAAAGCTCGTGGAAGAGTAGCAAACTGCAATGGAAATAGGAAGTGGGATCCATTGTAGCAAAAGGTGATTACGCTCACCTCAGACACCCCTCACAGCCCGTCCCCAAGTTATGTAAAGGAAGTAAATCATGGGATCAGCTTATTGCCAACCACCAAGTGATTAAGGGCAAGAAGAGTTTTTTTCCGAGGGCATGCGCCCGCTGGTATTTAATCTTTGCTAGCAAATTAGTCATCCTCTAACCAGCTAGACACCCGTGGGGATAGGAAAGGAAGAGGAAAGTGGGATACAAAGTCTATTAGAGAGAGAAAAGTTGTACATAGACTGTAAATGAAAGATGCATCTAAACTAAGAAACAGATTCTAAACTAGTAAGATAGGTAAATGAATGGCCTAGGCTATGAGCAATATAATCAGTGTAACATCTTATTGCTGAGATAAAACAAGCTAAACAAACATACCAGATCTCCCATAAGAGCTAGACCCCTCATAAGATCCATATAAAGCCGATGCAGGTGTTTGGTAATTCGGATGATGTTGGAAAGTGCTTCTTTGAGAACCAGTTGATGTTCTAGAAGTTGAGGTGCTTCCCTTGTCTGCAGAAGTAAACCTTTGGATCTAACATCACTATTCTCACATGCAATAGCACATTAATTACCTAGAATTAACTAAAAAGAAAGAGGAGAAACTGGTGCACAAGTAGCATTTACCAGAATTTGATGTCTTGGACTCCTTCAATTGTGCAAGAGTTTTTTCCTCTTCAAAGAGTCTATGCTCATAGTATTTGTAATCTGAACAATTATGATCAAACAAAAACCTACAAACATTCACATATATCTTAGGCTTGACTTGCTAAGGTATGCAACTATCACATAAAAAACTTCATTTTACACTGCTCATATATTTATTAGAGAAAGAACATGCCAGTTATAAAATAAAAAGAGCACCCCTTATTATTGTTTTCACTAAAGGGCACCCTTTTTCAAAAACCATTATAATGACATGCCAACATATTTTTCATCCCAAAAATACACTTATTCCAACATTAGTGTAGCAACTATGACAGTTGTTGCTACAACATAGACCAAAATTGCTCCAATTGGACAAACGTTATCAAAATCAATTTAACTTGGTCAAAATCGAGTGAATATTATTGTAGCAATTATGAGTAACTGCTATACGTTATAGCAGCTATGGTAGTAGCTGTTATAAAAGTGTTGGAATAAGGAATAACAGTATTTTTTGGAATGAGAAACATGCTAAGAGGCTTTTGAAAAGGAGCACCCTTTTGATTTTTGCCCAAATAAAGAAGTATTTGCATGCACACAAAAAAACAAAAATACATTTAAGAGAATAGTTGTGTGCTCGTTATCTACATATTGAAAGGTCATTTCAATTATTTGGACATGCAAAATGATTAAGTAAACCCTTGTGGACATTTACAACATAAAAACATATACATCATGAAAATGAAAATTCAAGGACACGTACTTGTAAGGTGTGTCACCAGGATTCCTTTGGCATGTGACATGCTCGAATTGTCTTCCATTTTTTGCGACAAAACTTGCTAGCTTATCTGCAACTTTCCTGACTGCTGGATCAATAGGAGAAGATGGTGCTGCATGTCACTTAAAGAACTGATTAATACCCAGTGCATGAACAAGTGAATGCAAATTACTGTTGTAGCGGGCCTGCCACATTTTGATTCTTTCAAACAATTCATTCCACCAATGCAGATTGAAGATATTTAAAAGAGACAGGCTGCATTAATGACATAAAACTTTTCAAGAATTTCTAGCAGAAATCATGCACAAAGTAGGAGTATAGTAAGAGTTAGGCATGATACTTATAAACATGCAAGTGAATCAAAAATTAGTTATTTTTTCTCCTTGCAAATGCTTGAGTAATTCAAAATGATTAGATATTTGTTTAACAATAAGAAGTTTCACATAAGTCCATATACATGGGATAATCTTTATGAAGGTGGAAGCTAAATGATTAAACAGGGGTGTGAAGCACATAGATGAATAACAATTGGACCTACATAAACTAACTTCCTGGGAGATTAAATATAAAGAAATTGATATCTTGATACCCAGAAGAGAATGCAGCCAACCCAAATAGAATCATGGCTAGTATGAGAAACATGAGATTTGTTAAGGTCGCTGAAGTTAAGGTCGCTGAACAGTCAGAATCATATTGCATTATCAACAAGAACTGATGGAACATGCTGTATTGATGATATATTTGTTTACTGCATCAGTTCATCTCTGTTTCTAAACAAAAAGAACCTTTTTCTTCAGATATAAGTAGTCTATATAAGCTGCATGATGATGAACCATATGTGATTCAACCTATTGTCTAAGAATATGCAAACATCCAAACAACAAAAAGCTATGTTTCACAGCCTTCATAAATGAGTCCTAGATAATCAATTTGTTGATAAAAAAGTTTGGTCTAGTTCTTCTATATAAGGGGTATGACAATTTACTTGATCATTACAATGAAAGATAAACCATCAGCTAACAACAAAAAAAAGTTAACATCAAGGATACAAATTCTACTTAACACAGTGAGAAATTTCAATAAAAGCAACAACATAAGGAAATTTTGTATTAAATATACTCCGATTCTTCTATGTTTGCCAGTAGTTGGTGTAACTAGTAAATCATGGTATATTTCATATTAAAGTTTTCCATGTGAAGTGTGTGCTTGGTGAAAGGTAGGAAAATTGATATAGATGAAGGTAGCAATACAAAGTAAAAAGAACGACAAATTACCAACATCCTCCAGTAGCGAGGATGAATGGTGAGTATCACCCTGACCCAACTTCTGCCGCTTAACATGTTCATCTTTGGATACATCTGTATCTTCAGCTTCTTCTTCCTCGTCGGCGATGAACTTAACTGGTGCCAATGCAACTTTTGTCTTCTGCTTCAAGCTAAAAGCAAGCTTGCCACCGGAAGTCTGGGGGGTTCCATGCTTGATATCATTGAATTTGACTTCTAATGGCCTTTTGCTAACTATTGTTGTAGGTTTTAAGGCAATAGAAGAGCTGGATGAAGTAGTAGATTTAGGCTGATCAGTGGCTGCTGCAATAGCTCCTTTCTCTTGCTGGAGTCGCTTGATCCTTTCCATGAAATATCCATCGTTTACAAACAGATCCTTTTCCTTATCCATGGTAGGGCTTTCTTTAAATACTCAACAACTACTTCGAAACCAAAAGCTGCAACCTTTAAGTTTCAATTAGGAGACTTGTATGCAGAGCATCATCACATCAAATCTTAAGCGGCCGGAAACTCAATTGAAGAAATAGGAGAAAGTAGAACTACAAATAGGATTTTGATTTCTCCTACAGACGCAGAGACAAAGCTCCTGCCTTTTGTGAGAATACGACTTGCATAAGGAAACTCCAATAGGAACCCTATTTCAAAACCGCATGCCAATCGAAGAAAAGACGCAGGCGGAATTCATGATTACGATAATATATCGACCGACACAAGGAGACTCAAACCGAAACCCCAAACCAAAACTGAATGAAAACTTAAGGAAATGATTCCGAAGAGGCTCGATCTATTTTGCCCAGAATGATCTGAATACCGGATAATGGGAAAACTCGAGGGAACCAAAAAAGCTAGAAAACGAATAAAATACCAGTCGAAAAAAACATCCTCATACCTCCAATTCGTACTTCCGACAGTCTCCAATCAGAGATGAATCGGGAAGGCCGATCGAAATCCAGATCAATGCAGATTGAGGAAATGGCGACCGAGAGAGAGAGAGAGAGAGAGAGAGAGAGGAGAGCAAATTGCTTCTACAAGAAAATTAACCTTAATTGATTATTTAATATAAAATTATTTTTTAGGAAATTCAATTTTACTTTTTTTTTTATATTTAATTATTTATTTTTTGCCCTTTCTCTTGAGTAAATAAGGCATTAATCTCTGGAGCAACATGTAAAATGTCATCTTTGCAGAGATTGGATGAAAGTATAATTTACCAAAATGTGAGTAGTTAATTGAAAATTATCAACTTCCAGGGATGGAAATTGAAAATTTCTCGGATGCGTAAATAGCATTGGTCCTCTTCTTCGTCTCGCCTCCGGACGCATCAATGGCCGCCGCCGCTCCCGTTGCGTCCGCTCCGGCGTGCCCCTTTCTCATTCCGACACAACTCGGCCGCTGCGCACCTATTAGATTGCAGGCGCCGCGCCAAAGCCGCAGTGTCCACCGGCTACGGGTGCAGCACTCTGCCCTCGCCTGCCGCCAACTCCACCTTCACAGCCCTAATTCCCGCATCTTCCTCCTTTCCTGCGCCGCAGGTGATGCTGCTGCCTCCGAGTCACCTCCTGGTTCTTCCTCGCCTCAGGTAGGCTCTGCCCCTAATTTCCTCTTCCCGATCTCAGTCGGTTCTTCTTATCATCTGCTTAACCTACATCGCACTTGCAAATGGCTTGATTGAGTAAGAAGAAGATTGAGAAGAAATATAATGTAAAGTTTGTAGGACAAGTTGATGGATTGGTGGTGCCCAATTAATCAAGATGAACCCTAACGGATGTGTCAGGAGAACCATCGAAACCGTAGCAATTTATAATTAGACTCATATCGCAAGAAGAAATTAACCAAAACTCAAGTAAACACCGATGATTACCGGATGTCGCATGAAATACTGATTACTCTACTGATTCGCAAGGTAGTACTGAGAATTCGTCACAGTTGCATCATCAATCCTCAAAACTTTTCTCCCAGCGTGCTCTGTTTCATCTCTGGTTCACCACTCTCAGCTTTATTCCTACTCACAACTCTTTCGGTCTTCATCTTCATTGAAGTGATTCACAACCTCCATCCCGACCATTTACAGAGTCTACATCTCTAAGAAAGGGGACATTCTGCTTGAAACAAGAGGAAATGTGCAGATACTTCTTGAAAACTATTGAATCTTGTATTCTGCAAGATAAATTTTCTATAAAGAAGCCCTTAACTAGGAAATGATTTATATAATTCCTATATCTCTATATTGCTAACAGGCAAGCTACATCAGCATGCGGATTGTAGGAGATGAAATGTTTGGTTATGTAGAGATATAATTATTAATATCGGAGAGCAATTTGGTGTTCAGTATATTAAGATGATATCAACATATAAGATCACTAAATTAGATATGCAAAGTAATTAAAGATGTGAAGCGAAGAGGCATGCCAAATATAACTTTAAAACCTAATTTATACATATCTGAGTAATGTCAACAATAGTGTTGCATACAAATGGACTTTATTGTTTGTGTTCAATGCGCTAGTTCAGCATATAGAACCAATATGAGGTTTCATAAATCCATTCATGTTTGATTGGCAACTGAACTACTGCAATTCAGTTCATTATTCTGTTTTCTTTGTTACCACCACTGACATATTTGCTCAAGGAAATAAAACTTCCTAGGAGAAATTTGCTGGTCGAATTCACATGTGACTCATGCGGTGAAAGAACCAGGAGGCTCATCAATAGAGTTGCATATGAAAAGGGAACAATATTTTTACAGGTATGTACAACAACTATGCTGATCCATCTAGGTTGAGAGAAAAGCATTTATATTTTCTTGTTGCACGGATATGAATGTTTTCTGAAAGTAATTTCTGTTGGGAATGTTATTTATCTACTTTCTATTGGTATATTGAAGTTCTTATCTAAGCTTACGCTATCCGGTACACCTTTAATCAACTTGTGTCCTTTCCACTCTACAAAAGGGTAGTTAATATAATCAAAAGAATTTATCTATTGTGATATAGCATCAGATAGAGTTATGTGGGGGATAAGATCCGTGTGTTTGGCCAACATGATTGTTAGATGTTATTTCTCTACATCTATTACCCAATGAGAAGTTCCAACGAGGAAAGGCTTTGGTAACTATTGTAATATATCCCAACCTTAGCCGAGACTTTTTTCTGTGTTACAACTTGTGCATCTGTTAGACAATTATGTAATACCATTACTTATCTGCCTAGTTCAGTTTTGAATAACTTTGCTCCTGAAATCAATAATCATGTTTTTTTTTTTTTTGCTCCGAACAATCACAGTTCATTTAAGTTAAAGATGCAACTCTGTGACTATCATCCATATATCCATACATATAACAACCTTTGCAGTACTGGCTTAGTGATTGTATTTCAAGTGTTTGCGCTCACAATATAACTTGAACAGTGTAGAGGGTGCCTGGTATATCACAAATTTGTTGACAACCTTGGTCTTGTGGTTGAGTACGATATGCGTGAGGATTCAGGTTCAAATTCTGATCAGTAGGCAGAGAATGGCTCAGGTTCAAATTCTGATCAGTAGGCAGAGAATGGCTACAAATTCAGGCATTTAATCTCAGAATACAAAGGTGATAGTTTTGCAGCTGCAATGTACAAACACAACCTCGTATGTTCATCCGATCTACTTTTATACATTGTCTGCCCATGCCTCTGTACATTTGGGGACAAGAAGCAAAAAACTTGTATGAGAATTGTATTTTTATTGGGGTTTCATAGATTTTTCGTGAAAACAGCTTAGTGATCTTAGCAAGTTGTAGTTTCTTCTTAATCATGTCTGGGATGTCAATGTAACCATCGCGGAGGAATTTTTGGGAAAAAAGAACACTGGTTAAATCCTTTTAGAACCTCATGATATATAATGAAAAGTGAGTGAATTGATATCACATTTTTCTATGTACTTGAAATCTTTGTTCATAAGTTATTTCTATAAAAATAAGCATTTCATATTTTATTTTGTTAAATATTTTTAAAATTTCTCCTTTGAAAATAATTGAAGGTATCAAAAGATTATTTTATTTTCAGGCTTTTTGAGCACTCGTCTTATTTATTTATACTTTAATAGTCACTAATAAGAAGTAGGGTTATAAATGAGTCGAGGTCGAGCTCGGCTCGACTCAATTTATATGGGATTGACTCGAGCTTGCTCGAGTATGTAGAATTGAGCTTGAGCATGATATTTAATTATAGGTCTTGAGCTTGAAATTTTTTTATTATTTTTAATCAATAAATTAATATATTATATATTATAAAAATATATATGACTCATTTAGCTCAATGAACCAATGAGCTAGAAATAATTAAGTTCGAGCTAGACTCAATTTCTAATCAAGCCGACTCAAACTTGGTCAACTTCGAGCTCAAGTTGAATTTTGATCGAGCTGTTCACAAACAATTCATGAACAGCTTGACTCATTTGTACCCCACTTAAATTCACATTTGCTTTAGAAGTAAATACAAAAGGTTCATATTTCACCGAGTTTAATCTACGAGTAATTTTGTTTCTCAAGTTTCATTATCATTATTGTTCTTTATTAACATTCTAATAGATTTTATGTTACTATCAAAATTTGTGCACTTAGTACACAAGGCTCTCGCCAACCCAAGATCCCACAAAAAGATCGAACTACATTACAGCTAATAAAATTGTCCCCTGGATAGGGCTGAATTGGTTAGTACGGAATAAAATTACTACCATATTTATATAGTCTTATCCTGCATTGTAGAGGATTTTTTTTCATAATTTGAACTCGTAATTGCACGGTAATAATTTTACTTTCAAACATCCCCTTCATATAAAGAAAAACAAAACAAAATAAAACCTCAAACTAGTATTGGCAGAGTCAAAATGCAAGTAGCTATTTCTGAAATTTACTTAATTGATCCAAAAAAAAAAAGGATCAGTAATAAATAAATAAGTTGTCAAATCCTAAAAGCAGATAACAGGCTCATCCCATACAAAGGATTCTGTGAATAAATCTATCGATTATCAAAATTTACATGGTTTGGAGAAAGTTGATTCATGAAACCAAACTCACTTTCATTATATCAGTCTTCCCATACAAAGTCCATTCTCACCAGTAAACTTCTCAGATACATGCAAGGGATCCTTGACAATCTTCGTTGATGATTTATAATTTCATATTAGTAAACAGCAGCTTAATCGTGTACTGCAACTGCTGAAAAGAAGAGAGAGAAAAGTTGAAGATATCAACAATAACCTCACAGATTAACCTTGTATTTGCGATTACATCAACAAAAGATATTTAATAACTTGCATTATAATAAAAATAATAATAATTTAGTTTGCATAAAGCTCAATGGATGAAAAATGTATTTTAAAAAAAACAAGTACTGTGAAATATCTATTTACACATAGGATTGGTGGTCGTAGCCTTACTCGAGATGAGACGTGAGTGTAATGGCTTGGAATCGATTGTCAACAATAAAACATCTGATTTTTTGAAATTGTGTGTGTGTGTGTGTTTATAGAAATGATACCTGCTATGAATTGAGATAGCACATCGCTTGTGCCTGAAGATAAAAGGAGTCCTTGTATTTCCTTCCACTCCCCGGGTGAACTCCATTTTTGTTCCAATCCTCTCTATGTATCCAAGCATCACGAGTAGCATCCAGGATACCAAGAATCTGAAATTCCAAAAAGAAGTCATGCATTAATATCCTTTAAACTTCCTATATACTGCCAAATATTCTCCACAAATTAAACAGAACATAAAATAAGTCCCTTCAGGCTTCAGATATATTTTAGTTTAATGCACAAACTGATCTATCAATCTACAAAAACATTTCTATTCAAATCTGAACCATATTCCATTCCAAATAAAGCAATTTTTGCAGCACAAAACTGAGAATCAGACATCCATATTATGGAAAGGAATATCAACATAAAATGGTTAGAAATCTATACTTGCAATACTCATACCCAAATTTAAATTACGGGATTGAAATGCCTGACTTTTGCATAAAAATATGACCATGCAAACACCTGTATACGCCTATGCATGCATCTAGATCTGTTTGTCTTTCTGCATGAAACAAATGTCTCATGTATTAGGTAATGAAAAATTTGTTGCTTGCTTTACATGGAGTATGCAATGCAAGGGTTTCCCATTCAACGCATGGTCTAGCAAGCAATAACATACTAAACCTTACCATTATGTGTATAAACTGTTTTTATGACCAAAATCTATGTATCCCAAGTTGCTCCAATAAATCAGGACCCGGTCCAATTTTGTAATAATCTTAAGAGACTATTTTCTGCTATTGAGCAATACATGAATAAGATATTCCCCCATCATCTTCTCCCGTAGCTTCCTTCGCATAACTTTTTGCATACTAATGGGGTGGGCCCATTCGGGATGGTGGCAGGGAACAGGAAAGGTGAAGGATGGAGTGGAGGGATGGTTGTGGAGGATGACAAGCAAAGGGGAGGTTGAAAACGGTGGAAGATGGGGGGAAGGGGGGCACTTTTTCCATTGACTACAAGAAAGTTTTCCATCAACTGCTCTTTTATCTCAGGCCAAAAACACCCCAAAAGATATTTTCCGGGAAAACATTTTCTACGAAACAAGCCGACCCTTAATTACAACTTTTGTTACCAAGCAAGCACATTTGACCATTAGTTACCTAGAAGAAATGCATTCAGTAGGGTAAAATACCAACGTTTAATCTACATTTCACTTTGATGAATTCAATAGAAAGACCTAAGTCATGCTAAGCACAATGTAGAATAAGCTTATCCAACATTGCTATTCCACCTGTGACCCAGGTATGTGCAATTAACTAGAAAATCCATCTTTGTTCCAAGCACTCTAGGGAAATCCAAGAAGATATTACTTGGTAAAAAGACTAATACATCATCATTTGAATATGAGCACCAGGATTAGTTTGGCACCCAGTAATCTAGCCTAAATTGTCATTATTGCATAAGCATTTTTAGATGTGGCGGATAGATCCAACATGACATGATGTGTAAAAATATAGAATATTCCCAAATTAGTATAAATAAATAATCTGCAAAAGACTAATTTTCAAAGAAATGGTTGGGAAGTTTACCGCACCGCCTTTCCATGAAACAAATATAGGGTTTGTTCTGGATTGGAGTACCTATTCACATTTATGTTGAAACCAGTCATTTGGACAAAGAACAAAGATGCACAAGAAACGAAGGTAAAAAGATCATAACACCACGTCAATTGTTTGCATAAGAGCTTTGTATGAAATTGCAATAATATATCAACAAAATAGGCCTTCAGATCAGTGTTAATGTGAACCTACATATCTGTAATTTAAAAAATCACTTTTAACAAACAATTCCAGCAACTAGAAAATCAGGAGTTAGCAATCATAAGATTCATAACATCAATATGCAAGGTACGGCATAGCACTTTTTGTTGAAATAAATATGTAGGCAGACATAATAGGATGCAAGCCAACAGCCCAAGAAAGCCAGCTCATTTAAAGTTATTGATTAAAAAAAAATCTCAAATGAAAACTGCCCAACCGTTTGCCTTTGCAGCAGATTAAGGCAAACTTACTAAATGCAACATGTCCTTGGATACATGTGTCCGTACTATATGCCTTCCCTATTGGAAGGATATGTCAGATACCCTTCCAGTGGTTGGAAATTAAGAATAGAAGAAAATTATTTTAACCTACTATACCCTGAATTAGTCAAACACCTAAAAGTCAAAATACCTTTAACTAGAAACCCTCATTATAGCAATTAGTGATTTAGGAAATATTGTGGTTGATGAAAATGACTGCTTTGACTCTCTTGCTTAAAGTAGATCTAATCAAGAATAGGGCAGGATAGCATTTAATAAAATCTGAAGTCTGAACATTACCTTCAGAATCTGAAAGAATGGATTATAAAATGAGTTAACAACAACAGCAATCAGCAACAAGCTATGCTTCAAATATTAGGAGAAAGATATAAGGATCTTCTTAGAAATACAATAAGATCTGTTTAACCTTCCACTCACTAATCCAACTTGCCTTGAGTATAGAATGTAGAAAAGAAAAATAGAAAAGGTAAAGATGACATTCATTGGAGCGTGGACCAATCTAACATCAATGGTAGAACCAAACATCTATTATAAGTATAATTTTGACAAAGTAAAAACAATCCAGTAGTATCAAGTAATCCTGCTCCTGCAGATCTTGGAAATTTCTATACAATACAAGTTATAGTTCCATTAGTGTAATTCCAATGGAATACAGTAAAATGGGATGAATATGATACTTGTATTGATGTTAGTGTAAAGAGACATGGTAAGTATAATAGGACTCGACCTAAAACCCTAAACCTAAACATTTAAATGTGGAACTAAACCTACTACAAACGACTCAATATCTAATAACTCTAATGCCCCATCAAGCTAAAGCATAAATGTTATCTATGTCTCACTTGTTACAAGACCTAAAAACAGAATTGAACAATAGTGAAACTATACATGCATGCAAGCGAAAAAGCTTAGGAGATAGTTGACAGGACACAAGCATTCGTGTCTTGATGTCAAATTGACATGTCAACAAGGTGAAAGTGAAATGAGACCCCAAGAACAAGTCTTTCGAGTGGACTTTTCCTTGTGGAGGTATGCAACAAACACACAAAAAGAGAGGAAATCACTCAATGACGGTCCTGGTGGAACCTGATGTATGAAGCAAGACACCCAGAAGACAAGTTTCTCAAGTTTGCTACTCCTGACAACAGTACATACAATAGCACACAGCAGACTAAAGAAAGCAGAGAAGTAAAGCACTCAATATAGTCTCTAATGTGGCTGAGAGGATATCAGCCAACAAATAGATGTTGCAAGAAGATGAAGGACGACCATTGTTGCTGAAGGCAAAGAGAGTAGGATAGGAAGATCTTCATAAGTACTTAGGTGGCAGCAAGAGATGTCTTGCATGCTTGGAAGAGGAAGACTTGAAGTTGTGTTGGGCCACTGTTAATGACACAGAAACAAGGAGTTATCCTAAAATGCTGAAGAAAAATGCTGATTTATATGCTGAAATCCAAATACTTTGCCAATGAATAACCAAGGTCGGTGTCATCCTCTCCCTCTGTATTTAGACAAGGAATCAGATCTGGTGGGAGATGAGAAGCAGCGAGCAAAAGTCCAACAAGACCTTATTCGTGGTAGAGAATAATAGGGAAGAGGTCCTAGACAAGGCTGGATCTAGCCTCTGCTGAAAATAGGATGTAAAGGTTGGAAGAAGAGAACACAAAGGCACAAGAACGAGCCAGAGTGGGGATGATGGGATGAAGAAGGCTACAGATCTGCCAGATTTGGTGCAGAGGTTAGTTCAACAACTTTCTAGGCAAAAGATCGTTGTTGAGATTCAGAGATGCCAGAGAAGCTGATAAGGAGTCAAGCACTTGAAAAGAGCTGCACAGATGTCTGAACAGTCTTCGCAATATGAGGTGACGCCAAAGAAGGTGACACAAAGGGGGCTTTCATTGCTGGGTTGCTACAGAGGCACTGTTTTTTGGTAAACTTGCACAGCAACTGGAGAAGTCATCTGAGATTTCGGAGGAATGGTTCGCTGGTAAAAATAATCAAAGGAGATGAAAAGATCGAAACAAAACCCAAGACTAAAGAGTGAGGACAGAAGATGGATACTGTAAAATAGGTGAATAGTGGCCATCCCTTAACTGAAATCGATGGCCTCCCTGATCATAAAAATCGATGATCTCCCCCTACAGGGATTTCTTTTGGAAAACCTAAACCTAGGAGAAAAGGGTTCTGATACCATGTGACATGGGATGAAAATGATGCTGTAGCGATGTTATTGTGTAAAGAAATACCTGTCATATAGTATATATGACACAACATAAAATCTGAAACCTTAAATATTCAATGTGGAACTAAAATCACTAAACATGTCCCATAATATCTAATTCTCTTCAACAAAACTTTGCACAATCAGACCAAGGTATCAAATTCAAGTGCTAGCATCTGAAACAATTTAATTTGACTTGAACACTTTTCTATCAACAGATAGTGTTGGAAGTGATGAACACCAAAGTGGCACTGATATTTACAGAAAAGACTAAGCTAAGCAAATATATATTCATATGATTACCTCTACAGTATCAATTGCTTCATTTGACGGAATGGCTTGCAACACCCTGAAACAAGTAAAAACTTAATACATCAATATGAATAATTCAAGAATGATAAAATGCTAGAACTACTAATCATTCATCAATATGAATAATTCAAGTATGATAAATGCAAAATTTTTGCAACATTCATGAAGAAAACAATCAACGGATTACATTTAATCTGGTATTTAATTACTAATATGAAAATTCAATTCAAAAATTTCCATGACAGAGACCATGTTGCTGTGATGGAGGATTCAGAAGTTGCCAAGATCCTGGGAGATATATGTGGAGATGATACTGATCTCACACTATAAGTGAAGTGTGATGATTAAATACAAGGTGAAACGTATATCACTAAAGGCAATCACTCTGCTCAAAAAGCAAGGCATGGTAGATATAAAATATAGATAAACATTAAGCTCCCTTATGATGAATATAAAAAAGGAAAAGGAAAATGAAAATGATTAGGTTTAATAAGCTCTGAATTTTTCCAGTTTTCTCACAAGCCAGTGGTTTCAACTGCAAGTTAACTGTATTTCTGTTAAATAAAAATAATGTACACCGTGTGATTCAATATTCCCTCGAGACAATTTTGTTATAAGCTCAGATTGTATTGTCTGCCGTTGGGTTCTTCCTTTCTAATGATAGTTGTTCGGGGTTAACCTAGTTTGTCCACCAGAAATAAGGAGAGACTAGTATTGAGACCCTTTTCTAGGCAGTACAGACCAAATTGGACTAATTATCCATAAATTAGCCAGAGAGATGCCAGCAGAGAAGTCAATCAGGTTCTACTTTCTTGCTTCCCCCTTATTGAATCCAATAGTACTTCCCTTTCTTTTCTTCTTCCTAGACTCACCTTTGTTGACAGTAGCTGTTATTTTCCTGCCTGCCAGTTTCACACAAGAGGCATGGAGTTATCTGAGATTTTCCCATAGGGTGTCAGATCCTTTATTTTAATTCCTTCCATCCACATACAGGATGTTGATTCCTTTTACACCCTTGTCATGACAAAATATAAACTCATCCAAATGAATGGGTATAAATATCTCACCTGATGTATTTGGTTGTTTTTGGAACCTTCCAAATGACAGCACTCCCATCTCAATGCTTCCAAGAAATACACTAAGGCATTAGGCTCTGAACATTAGGCACCTTTATTAGTTGAGGTGAGGCAATTTTATCCAATTGTAAGGTTATGCACCTGGGGACTAAGCACGAGACATAAAAATGATGCACAATAATTTATATCTTGTTATCTTCGTATATCCTATTTGATTTCTTGTATGTGTTTCTCTGGTAGTCAACTGAACCTTGGTATTTTCTCCATGATCCACCACAAGACAAAAAAGAGAGAATGTTTAAGGATTATAAACTTTTTCCTGGTGAGGATGATTACACCCTTTAGATAACTTGAATTTCTAATATCATATGACTAGTTGCAATGATAGTGATACTATTTCTTTTGAGAAATATGACAGTATTTTATATGGATACAAATATTACAATTTGCAAATGTTGACCATGTGACTGATTTTTTTTTAGAATAGTTTACAAATAATATGGACTTTAAGGATTTATTATATTTGTGTAATTCCGTGGTTGAATTTCTTTTAGAATGGTTTTAGAATTTAAGTGTTGTACCAGTGTGAATTTTTGTTATATCGATTTTGTGTGTGACTGTGTTATATCAGTGTACAATTTTGTGTGCGTGTACCATTGTGTGTCAGTGTGACTCAGTGCTACGTCACAAGTACTTGACAGTACGTGTGTTATATCACATATAGTACTTGAATGTATGTGCGAATGGCTGCGTGCACTCTTGTGTTCTATCAGTGTGACTGTATGTTATCTCACATGTCTTTTTTGTGTGCATTTGTGGGTCTCTGTAAATTCCATCTTCACTTTCACATGTGAGCACCAGATCAAAACTATATATGTTTGTTTGGATAAGAAGAAAGACAATATCAACCTAAATGATATATTGAAATATCACTAATGCCCTAGCAAATTAAACTATTAAATAAATAAGCAATAGGGAGCATTTGCCCGCCCCTTTGAGTTTATCATTATCTTGCAAAATACATCCTAGAAGTCATAATTAAAATGCTTCTCAAATTTTAATTATGCCAAAATGCATCCAGAACTTAAGTTTTCCTAAGATACCCTAGGAATTTCAGTATTGAAAAAAAAAAAAAAAAAAAAAAATGGATATGATTTGTAAGGTTCAAGGGCATTTTGATAATTGAAATTCTGGGAGTTCATGGTTTTAGTAAACCGAAGTGTTAAGAGTGGTCGTATTTTGCATAAAGAGGGTAATTTTGAAGGGCTAAGTGTGAGAAAAAAAAAAGGTAGCAATTATACATCAAAAAATTATATAATAGTGCCAGAAATATCTCAGCATTTGTTCATAATAAAGTCAGGAGGAGAGATGCTATGTGCATATAAGGATGCGTGACAAAAGGAAAAAAGATAAACAGTACAACATAAGACACAAAAAATTAAGATATCAAAGATGAAAACAATAAGATACTAAGATGGATGTATAACGTAACTGAAAAAAAAAAATAGTAACTACCAAAACGAATTAGTTGTAGGTCTACTAAATGATAAAAGCAAGAAAATAGATTAAGATGGTATGCATATGCTAGTGAAATAGTCTTGCATAGAGCCGAATGAAGTATAAGATCCATGTAGTGAATGCCAAATGGTAGGGTGTAGGATTAAAAACGCTAGAGGGGGGTGAAGAGCGCTCGTGGTTTTTTCACGTTTTTCGTAAAGCTATCGAGTTGAAATGCAACGGAAAATAAGAGAGCAGATAGAGAAGGAGAAAAGACACACAGGAACACAAATATTTTTACTTGGTTCGGAGCTTGTGGCGACTCCTACTCCAAGGCCATCACGTGAGAGTGCTTTCGTTAGGCAATTACTAATAAGTCAAGAAGTTACAAATACAATTCGAGTTTCGAGTTTAAGTACAAGTAACTGAAAAAGTAAATGATACCGACGACTTCGAAGTAGGCCTTGAGCGTAGTCGTCATCGAAGCAGCGTTCAGGCGTCGTAAAGTCGTCGATCGAGCAGCGCGCAGGATAGAAAGTTGTAGAGAATGATGTCTCCAAGTTGCTGGTCTGAACACCTTCTTATAGCACCTTCCCGGGCACCAGAACCAAGTTTCGGCACCCCCATTGGGATCAACGTGGCACTCTCCCGTCAAAAGTCTATCCCGAAGACTTATCCACCTCCGGGCGCCCGGACCCGATCCGGACTAGGACCACTGATGTGTGTTGGCCAATCGAAGTGCTTTGGGCGTCAAAGCCGCACTAAGGTCGCCCTGACCAAGACACCCGAACCGATGCTTACTGTATCCAGGCACTTGGATACCTAGTTTCCAACCACTCGTTCTCCTGCACTACAAGTTAGTCCAAACAAAATATAGTATAAATCTAACCGTTTCAGAACTGTCCGATTTTAACTTTCAGATTTTCCGTGAAACCCTAGGTCGAACCGACGCCTACTGTTCCCCCTCGGAGAACACATCCTCACCTACTCCTTCCATGAGAGTTTACTTGATGTCAAACTGGTCCTCGGACCGTTTGGGTTTTTACTTAATATCAGAGACTTTAGAACTTTCCACTGGACATCCAAACCCCGATCCATCCAGTCTTCTCGCCTTGTGTCTGCGACCTCCAGGACTTCCACCTAGTATCCTCAACCCTTGGGTTTTTATCCTGATGTTCTCAACCTGTCAACACTTTCCGCTTAGTTTCTCAGACTAGGATTTCGTTGCCTAGTCATAACTAGGGCTTTCCACATCCCTAATATTCACTAGGATTTTTACTTTGTCTATGTTCACTTAGGACTTTCTTGCACACTCAGTCAGACTTATTAGATCACAACACACCATAACTTTGAACCTTTTACCATTATCAAAACCAGGCTCGATTAGCCGATGCTTCCTACACCAACTGGGAGAAACACAACATGTGGGTTATGCCTTATGAGCAAAAGAGATCTTAACCAAGTTAAACAAGCGTTAACACTCTAAAATCCTAGACAAATTATGGCATCTATTCAAGTTTTATACATTTATTATCTTTTACATTGAATACATGAACTATTTAAACAAGGATTTAGGTTATCCTGCCAGTTTAATTTGTTGGCAACAGATGAAAAGAGGATTTAGATTAGCAAGCTTCATGATAAGTCAACTTTTTATGTTACAAGGTTGGTTTAGAAAAATTATTAAAAAAAATGTGGACAACGAACCTCTCTTCGACAGCTCCAACAAGGCCCGAAGTCAAAGATACCCCTCCTATCTGTAACAAATTAAACACACTGAACAACAAGAATCATAGATGTACTCAACTAAGAGCTCAGGACCTCACCAGTTGTATGCTGCAAAACAGCTTTCTTTTGAGGTCAAGCCGCCCTGCAAACTCAATATTGAAACTAAGAGTTAGCTACACCAATGAACAGATTTAAAGCTTTCAACAAAAGTCAAATACTCTACCGGTTGAAAGTATACTGCTAGTAATTGCTTCAGCGAGTCCAAGATTATCATCCTTTTTAGGTCTGGATGGAATTACAGGGTAACTATCCCACATGTTCAGACCATTATTAACACCCAGATACAGACTATCAGCCATGTCAGGTCTCCTAGATAACTCCATATGCCATGTATCTTCCAGCATGTCCTCATAGTCATTGAACCTAGTAAAAATGACCACATGGAAAACGATAATATTGAACTATACAACATCAAGGTGACTGTTACAAGGATCTCACCATGGGCGAGGAGGTTGCGGATACTCTTCTGTAACAAGAAGTGTGGGATAGAAAAGACCCATAGGAGGAACCTAAAGTATTTGTCATCGTGTTAATTGTAATTACACAACTACTTTTTGAAACTAAAACAAGGTGAACCTAAAGTATTTCTTCTCATCAAAATGTCAATTGTAATTATACCACTACTTTTAGAAACTAAAAATCACAAGCTTCTTAGCAAACTTTTATGTCAATTGTCAATCAAGATGGAATGACTTAGTCGAACAAATCCTACCTGCTTTTTGTCTGTATAGCCATAGAATAGAGAGCCCTACTTGTGAATCATGCAACATTACAAGTGAATAACTGTATTGCTTAAAATTAATACAATAGAAGAACCAGAGAAGGTATTTGTAGATAAATACTGGTTCCAATCCTGACAAACATTTATCACAATTGGTTTCAATACTGATTTCTGAAATATGTTAGATGAAGCAAGTATATCCAAGCATGTTGGTAGAACAACAATTTGTTCTTTCCATGGTAAAGCTAGACTAGAACATCCAGGTTATGGCACATGTCGACACAATTTTATCTGTGTACATTGGTTATCTTTTTAAATAAATAACCAGCAACCAAGTGCAGGAACAGCATCTATAATCACTAAAGGAAGAAATGGTAAATCCAGTTCTGTAGAGAAAATTGAAAAATGTAATAAATTGATGTTTTTCTTTAACTGACTAAATAAAAGTTGTAATAGGTGGTGAAGCTGCAGTCTTATCATCCCACAAATATAATGAAACTATATTCCTCCTTTATGAGATCAAATAGGTAGCAAAAAGATGACTTCATAGACAACAATGTCTACGGTGTTATTGATGTCATCCATACACTCAAACACAAAAAACACCATACATTGAGGGCCGATAGTCGTGTCTTGTGTGAACCAACAGGCCTAGTTGCATCAAAGGAATGAACTATAGCCACAGCATCAAACTCTCCTTCCTGCCAAAACAGATAGTTCACAATAATAATAAAGAAAAAAAGGGCAAATAATGAGCCTAATATTGATATTTCTACCAACCCCAATACAATCCTTAAATAATAATCAAAAGCAACTCCAGTAAAGAAGCTTCTTTATAAATGATTATAACTGAAACTAATTTGTATGCGTTTGAGACATTTAAGCCTTCATAAAACACCACAAAAAAAACGTGGCTCATCCTCATGAACCAGTTTAGCTGTGTAGTATAAGGATGAAGGTTGGTGCCAGAACAAAAATTCTAGACCAGCAAGGAGTCGACAGACAGTTTCCATTTCAAAAATAGAAAAATCCAAAGAAATAGAGCAGAATCTCTCTCCCCAAATATGAATTACAAATGCTACATATAAGCATGGGAATCTGTCAATCTGATGCAATTTATTCAGATATATCAACTCACATATTACCCCCAAAATATCATTAAAGCTGCTTTAAAAGTAGGTGCACATACGCCAGGTGCCAAGCTTAATTTCATTGGAATACGATTGAGTTAAATCAAGAAGTTGATTAATTTATTTTTAACACCCTACTTTAACCCCACATGAAATAGAGCTTAGATGAATGAGATACTATTTTTTTGAGTTAGCTATTGAGCTGACAAGATTAATGATTCTCTTTCATTTGAGTGGAAATGATTGCTAGTGTACTGTGAGTTAGACTTTGGGCCTTAAGGAGCACATCAAAGCCTTAAGTAGGAGATAGTGTGAGACTCTAATTAAGTCTCATGTATAGAGTTGTGGAATAAGTGTGCTCATCAGCTTAAATGAGTGAATTACTATTAACTATGACTTAAATGTTTTAAATCAATGACAGAACCCAACAAGTTTATGGGTTTGTTGTTACATATGGGTTATATGTTACAATGAATAATAGAGATGGTCTAATCTTAGCCATGTTAAGATGATTGGAAAGGGTTGTTCATATGATGCCAAATCCTCAACTAGGACACACATGGTGATTATGTATGAATTTGCACTATAAGAGTTTTGAGTCTTGACCGAAACTTCGTCGGAGACTCTAACGCCCTACTTTTGTCTCACACAGAGAATTATGGGCTAAATGATGATATTTTTAAGATTAGACTAGTAACCTATTATTAACTTCAACTTAACGATCTGAACCATAGATTTAAATTTCATTTCTTATCAGTTGACACGGATAAAATTTCATGTCCTACCAACCAACACACGAAATTGACATGAAATGACACTTTCAACTCAACAACAATAGGCAATGACAAGACTGAAGGCTTTGCTCATGATCTGCAATCATGCCAAAGACTTTGCTTGTAACCCATGATGATGTTAAGGCATTGATCATGCTGTGTGACAATGACAATTTGACAAAACCTTAGCTCTTGGTGTATGATGCTCTATTAAAGGTCTCACCATCTCCTACCTCCACTCTTTGCCTCTTCTATTCTGCCTGCTCAGCGCACCCCGGCACCAGTACTCAGCAGGTTCCACACGTATCGAGTTGACCAGGCACTAAGACACCGATTAAGGTCAAAATTTCAAACCTTGTTTTAGTCCAATGATTGGTCCTAACAAAGTTAATACTATTCCCTCATCTGAATGGATAATTACTATGTTATATTAGCTTGCCCAATCATCATTAAAAAGCATGTAACTGACAACAACAATAACATACAAGAGCACAATCCACACAATGTAGAAAACTCACTCTAATCTGACAGTAAGACTCCTTGATTTTGTTGAGCATTAACATGTCAATTGGCTTTGTCAACGGATTGGTTTGAATAGGTGGCCAAGTCTGATAGTAATGTTGTACCCATAAGAGGCACCTCGAGATGTCCTGTGTAAAATATTATAGCCAGAAGTTAGATGTAACTCCAAACGGTGAGGAATGAAGTAACAAGAAAAATATATTATATTTGTTCAGGATGAGTAATTAATAATATTTAACTACTTTCTATTCGGACCTTCATATTTAAATGAAAAATGTGAAGTCTAAAGTTCAGTAATTGATTTCTGAAAATTCCAACCCTCCGAATGTTTGATAGATTTTTGATTTAATAAACCCCACATATTGATGATAGACCAAAATTAATAAAATTTTGATTTAATAAATCCCTCATATTGATGATAGACCAAAGGGAAATTATCCTTTGTCAAGAAAATATCCTGCATATTCATTCATTATGATTGAGCTGGTCTGGATGTCATTAAGACAGACCTATGGTTGAACAATTAGGATTCAGTTGTTGCCATATAAAATACCATTTTGGGAATTTGATGCACCCTAGCAAAACTCAATAATTTGAAATCCTAGGTTAGGGAGAGCGTTTTAAAACATTGCTCCTAATATGAGTAGTTGGTTTATTACCGGTGCGTTTGACTATTTTTGAAATTGCAAGTTAACCAAGTCTAAAGTGCAGATGCAACAATTATGGTTTGAAATATTACCGGTCGTCGCAGCCTCGCTAGGTTGCGGAGGGTGCCGTGGCCCCACGGGGGCGTGGAGGGTGACACGGCCCTCCACGAGATCACGACACTTTTTAAGGTTAATTTTTTTATTTTCCAAATAGGTATTAATTATTATATAATTGTTAATTATATATAATAATTATAAACATAATATATTATTAATAATAGTTATAAAAATATTAAAAATTATTTTAAATAATTTTAAAAATTAATAAAATAATTTAAAATTGTTAATATATATTGAAAATTGAATGTGAATTTAAATAATCTAAAAAAATTCAAAATATAAATGTTAAACATTTCAAATAAATTTTGAAAAATTAACAATGTACAAATACATATAAAAAATAATCTAAGACCTTCAAATAATTTTATAATTATCTTAAGCCTTTGAAATAATTTTATAATTTTAGATTTAAATTTTGAATTTTGAGAATTACTTATTTTTTAAATATTTTTATAAAAATTTAATAGATATTATTTATGAGAAAATATTGAAATATAAACTCAACAATGCAAAATATAAGTGAGCATATTTAATAATCAAATAATAATAATAATATTAATATGCACTTATATTTAAAAAATATTTTTAAAAAGTACCAAAATTGTATTGGCACGACAAGATACATGACCGAAACCGTATCATTCTGGTTCGGGATCGAAACTATGACACGGTTTGAAATTTTGCTACTATGGAAGAACCAAAAATGATGTGGAGAAAAATGTTATATCAACTAAGACAAATCACTCTCTGAAAGTTAAAATATCAAGGAAAATAAAGATGGTGATTTAAAAGAAACCAAAGCAAAAAAAACTCAAACCTCTCCGCCATAAGGCAAAGTAATGACTGTAGTTGGCAAAGCTACACCATCCTGAAATTAGCAATGGTAGGTCAATTAATTCACCATGAATTACAATCTTTAATTCATGAACAAAGCTTAATGCAATAATGCAAGGTATAAATTTTGCCAGAAATTATGCTTACAGCTCGTATCAAATTTGTTCAATGCTTAATTCTATCAACAGTAATGGAACTAGACGCACTTATCTGAAGTTTAAGAGGCAAGTAAAGCAGTTGCTACCTCAATACAGATTACTGATGTCACTTGGGCACCAATGTTAACAATACATGCTGTTGATAATCCATTCCCAAAGGCAGCAGCAAGACCTTCCTGTAAAAGGAAAGTGCAAGGAATATATAAATCCAGCACAATCTAGTAGCAAACATAGAAAATCTTCAACAATTTTGTTTGAAGGTGCAGGAACTATGAAAAAGAAAATCAATTAACTCTGTGGGCAATCAAAATAAGAAGATAAAATAAGGGAAAAAAACATACAAAAATTAAACAATGAACAAAAATTTTGAAAAACAAAAACATTGTAAGACAGGAAGATTATGCGATCAACTAAAGAAATCAAAGGCAATTTGTGTGGTTTATCTCAATGCATTAAGTAAACCATAGACTACTTCATGGAAGTGGGTCTTGGTACAAACAACTAATATCTGAAAAAATGCTGAGAATTGCTAAAATCTGACTGGAAAATTACATATGAAGCCAACAATTATAATTCAGATGCAACCATGTACACAGATGCATTGGCTAAAGCATGATTCAACATGGTCAGGCAAAAAAGTGAATGTAGGCAGAATCAACACTGCAGTTAGTAAATTCCAAAGTAACTTTCAACAATTCTGAATATGTATTCTAGCGATTTAGAACTACAAAACATTTTGCAAGGTATTATGTTGTCACTTTTGAGAAATTGCCCAAAAATGGCATTTGCACATTAGTACCATTTATTTAGAATGCAGTGCAGTTCAGCAACTACTATTATCAAATTTAAATAAGATGAACCCATCAAAAGTCAGTTTAGAACAATAATTTCAGCCAAATTATATAATATGGGATTTCATTGATCAATAATTTTCTCAAAAGAATTGTTATGTAATTCTCAGTCATGTTACCAACCAGTGTCTCCACATCCAAAGAGTAATGCCATCAATTCATATTTGCAATTAATAAACGGATACTCTAAGATGACATTATGATAGGATTATAATTTAATCCATCCACAAAAAGTATTAGCTGACACTTCATTGAATACAGGGGGATGGGACATGAGGATTGGAACAGTACAATAATTTTAAGGAGATAACAGAGGGAAGTCCAAATCTTCTACAGATAAGCTACAACATCAACCAAAAAACATTTATATCCAGAAGATCATAAAAAAAACTACTGACGA
>JBBPFQ010697302.1:0-14855 GCA_037974815.1 Kaempferia elegans | reverse complement strand
ATAAAAAATTAACCACTTTAATCTTTGCATAATCTTGCTCATGGTTCACGTCTAATGAATTCATCTGGTTTTTTTTTTTGAAAATCTTATTTGTGTATAATGATTACATTTTGTCATTAGTTAGTGCTCAATTTATCTACATCTTGCACTTCTCATTGCATATATTCAAATTTTGTTATTTCCCCACATCATTTATTTGTCATTTGTTTGTTTGCTTGTTTGTTCTATAAAGGTGATGTCGTGCTTAAGGATTTGAATCTGAAGGCTGAAGCATTGAATTCTTTGAGGTTACCTGTCATTGTCAAAGCTGGTTTTGTTGGATCAATAACATTAAAGGTAAGTCTGCACTGTATTACTTTACATTCCTGTATATATATATATACATTAGGACAAAGAAGTATTCAAGTAGATCTCACACCCTTTTCCCTTAATATTCGTATTGCACTTTTATCTTTTAAACATATGCTGAATAAATACATTGTGAAGTCCTATCATATATTGTGAGATTTGTTTTGCTATTTATTTGCACAAACAACTATGTTCAACTACCAACCTTTTGTTACATCCATGCAGGGCCAATTATCCAGTGATAGATATCATCTGGACCACATAATCTAAATACAACAATGATAACTATTAGTGGTATGACAGAATGTGGTAAAACAAATTATATCCTCATTGGATAAAATTTAACATCCACTCCTGGTATTAAAGGCAAAATGAGGAGTAAGTGCAAATATGCTTGGCTGAACCTAGGAAGATCTAGATTTAGAAACACGATTCATGATCCAATAACAGCATTCGAGCTCGAGTCCGTAACTCTAGTTTTGAGATTCGGATTAGGAGTCATGGGCAACATTCGATACACAAATTCGAATTCGACTCCAACACTCAAGATTTGACAACGAAACTCAGTTTTACAAATATTGAATTCTAAAATTGTATTTTAATCTTGACTTTAACTATTTAAATTCGAGATTTAAGGATGAAATTATGGAAAATAGGATGAAGACGCATCGATAAAGATAAGATTCAGGCTTAAAAAAACCTAAATTAAAGGTTAGAAAAGGAGATTTTTTAAGATTAAGAAGATACTGTATTCAAAATGCGACCTTTAATTTTTGGAGTCTGAAGATCTAACTATTATCGTAAGTATTATCGTAAGTATTAAGAAGATGATACTGCATAAATGAGCTTTTAGTTCATGGATGTATTATCGTAAGTATGAACTTCAAAAAACTTAGGATCATCATGAATGCAACAAACAAACTGCTATTGATGCATTATGAACCTAATTAATGCAACTTCACAATTAAATGCAACTATGAGAACACTAACCACTATGCAACCACCCACAAGAGTGCATGATCAACTAAAATATTAATGAACATCTAAACACCTTTCAAATAGGAGACTAATGTTTGTATGTGAGATTAATGTTTATGGTGCACATACTACAATCATGTGAGTCATAAGCGAGTATGGATTAAAAATCAATTGGTAGTCTTATGTGAAGCAGGCCTTAGTCTTCTCCTAGTAAGGGTGCAATTCAACCCACGACAGTACACAACAGTATTTCGGCCAACAACTCCCTTACTATCTAAATGAATGGCTAATATATACGACTTGAATGCCATGGATTCTAAGAAAAGCTTGGGCAAAATTTTTAGATTATATAATGACATTATTATACAGATATTAGTATATTACTTGCATTAGTTTTAAATGAAAGTGTTATGATATATTATCATACTAACTAGCAATGATAGCAATAACATGCCGAAACAAGATGATATTAGTATGGCAGACAATTATTGTGAAACATATATCTTCAGTTGATTATATCCCATCAACATGCACCATAATACCTATAATTAAAGATTTAAAATAGATTGTCTATCCCGTGACACTAATTTCAGTTTGTTAAAATCAATAATACATATTATGAATTCAAAGGGAATGAACAAACTAAATAGAACAGATATAGAATAAGGTAAATTTAGATTCTTTGTTGAGTTTGGTTTCAGCTCCAATCAACCCTTCACATCTGTCTCAATCTATGGTCTAAACATTTTAAACAATGTCAGACACTTTTAATTCTCAAATCAAAACCCAAACTGCCAATGCATACTCAATTTTTCTCTCTAGAAAATGGGAACCCCATGGATGAGACTCCAACCATTATACTCTTTTGAATCACCCAAAATCAACTGTCAATTGTTATTGATTTAAATATATCCTTCAGTCACCACTCGTGAATTGCACAACTCTATAGAATCAGTACATATTCAACAGCATAATCAAATAATGATTAATCATATCAAAAGAGAAAGATATAACCTCCAATAGATCATATCCACATTCCACAACCAGCCTCCTCTGGTTGAATTAGCCGTGCCATTGCCTCCTTTTAGTCACTAGCATTGTGATTGGTTCCTAAACAAATCCAAACAATACATTTATTTATTAGTGGATAAAAATAAAGTTATTATGACCAATTTTTATAGTCTTGATCTATATACCACGAATTAACTTTCCAATTAATTTTAACTTTGTGTGACTACTAGTGTGTATATATTTGGGAATTTTAACATAAACCTTGATTGTGTGGCTGTGTTTGTGTTTATTGATAACTCATTTAAAGCAAATTACTGATTGTTCCCTACACTTTTTTTTAATCAAACCCACCTTTTAGTGTTCTATTTAAAATCCCTCTATTGTGCTTGGTTTTCTTGAATCAATTCCTTGTCTGCTATTATGGATCGCATCTAGGAGTCGACTGATTAGTGGTTTATAAAATTTCCTTGTTGAGGCAACCACAGATTCTCAACTTTATTGGAAAGTTGTTTTCGTGATTGCTATCACTTAATGTCTTTGCTTTCATTATTTATGTATCCATTAGCTTTGTCTTAGGCTTTGTCAATGTGTTTCCTATTCTAATTAAAAATTAGTATTTCAGGTTCCTTGGAAAGGCCTTGGAAAAGAACCTGTAATTGTTATTATTGATCGTGTTTTTGTTCTGGCTCATCCTGCTCCTGATAGGCAAACACTTAGCGTATGTCTTTCTGTATTTCTATTCCTTTCTTTAATATATTTTGTCTCTTATTGTGTATCTATCTAATAGGGCCCTTTTCACCTTCCAGGATGAAGATAGAGAAAAACTTTTTCAAGCTAAGCTGCAGCAAATTGAGGTTCATATTATTTTACCTAAGATTCAGTTTTAGCACAATATTTCCTTGTTACATGGACCTTGATTTGATCATTTGACAATAAAAAGATCTCTTTTCTCCTAGTTCTTCTATTACTCTTTTGAGTCTTTTACCATTTCAATTAAAATGCCGATGCTACTATTGACATTCCAGATTGCTGGCTGCATTGAAATGGGTTCCTTGGGTTCCTTTTATATTTTCACTATATTTCACCATCATTAGCATATGAATAATCTTTATGCATTTTACATACTCTTCTACATACATTTTTGAAATGGACCTATATGTATGCATTTTGTGTTACTAAATCTTAGAATTTTTATTTCTTTAATCAGATTACAAGTTTGTATTCTTTAGTTTCTTCTATAGGGTAAATTACCTTTTAATTCAAGTGTAGGTGATCGTAAATACTGTAGTTCATTTTGGGATTTGGGATACTTCCCAAATTTGCCATTTATTCAACTCTTTATTGATAACTTAATGCTGTTTTGTGCGGTTTTCTGTCGGTATGATCTGGTACAATGCTATTTAAATTATTGCTGTTTTGGTGTGCAGGAGGCAGAGTTGACAACCCTTGAAGCAACAAGGAGATCACGAGCAGGAAGTGTATGATTTTACTCTCTCTGATAATTTCTGATTCCTGATTACCTTGCTATGTTCAAGTAGTTGGGCAGATGGTGTCTTTTGATGCTGTTTTGAGTCCTGAATTGATTTTAAAATAAGATGTTGCATCCTTTTGATAATTTAACTCTTCCTTGTGCAATTTATATGATAAAGAGAACAAGGTCGTGTATCCTTTGTAAATTTTCTCCAGTCATTCTTTGCAGGGAAGTTCTATCAAATATTTCCTTTGTAATTATAAATGGAGATGTATAACTCTGAAATATTTTTGCATCTATCTATGAAGATGAGCTGTGGTCTTTAGACTGACAGTTTGGAAGTTATTGGCAGTCTGGCTGTCAATGAAAATAGTAATATTGGCATCCTTGTGAAGATTATGTATGCTTCTTTTGTACTTTGATACGGCACTAATGGATACAAAGAAATGTTACAAAGTACTTTGTCTTTTTTGATTCTTTCATTGTTTTTATGTGGGTCTGTTATTTTTGTGATTTATTTTCCATATTGGAATTTTTAATTGGCATTTTTTTTTTTGCTAAACTATCATGTTTTAGGTATTTCTATAACTTTGGTTATTAAGGGGCTTGATCCATGCTGATAATATTGTTTCAGGCAACTGGTGGAAACTCATGGTTGGGCTCTCTTATTTCCACTATAATTGGTAACCTTAAAGTTAGTATTAGCAATGTCCATATCAGATATGAAGACACTATCAGGTACGCACAGTCATCATTTATGTCATGAAGCTTGATATTTTGTCTTCTTCATATATTTTTAATGAGTTAATGTAAACTTTCTAAGTATCATCTCAGCAATCCAGGACATCCATTTTGTACTGGATTTACTTTATCGAAGCTTGCTGCTGTTACAATGGATGAAGAGGGTAATGAAACATTTGATACCAGTGGCGCTCTTGATAAGCTGCGGAAGGTATGCTCCTATTAGTTTTTAGAGTATGATTTTTGATCAACTATCTTTTAGTTTAGGTATTCACTTGTCAGTACACGATATTCTCTAATGATTTTTGTGTAGTTAATTTGGATTTAGGGTGGTCTTGAGGTCAAAGGGTTCATTTGAATGACAACAGATGAAATTCACCATATGTGAGCAATACTCAACTGTCTATCATGAGAAAAAAATGTTGTTACTAGTTCAACACTACAAAAGAAGGATAGCTTTTATTTTTTTACCCAATGAGGGAAATGGTTAAAATATGTATTTAGTATAATTTATAGGTCTGTATCTCCATTTAAAATGACATGAAATTCTATGAGAGTTAGTATTTTATTTATTTCACAATTGTTTATACCATTGTAATTACAAAAACAAAAAATAACTTTTGGTCATTGTTGTAGAATGATCTAATATTGATTGTTTCTTGATCTCCATCTTAGTGATTACCTGTTGATGTTGAAAGTTGAAAATGACTAGGGAGAAGACATGCGAGAAAGGAAGAAGGAAAAAGATAAAATATTTAACGCTGAAGAAGTGTCAAAAGAAGAAATAGTTGGGATAACATATGTGAAAAGGAGCAAAGTGACAAAGAAGTAGAACTTAGAAAGGTTGGAGATAGTTTTGAATGCCTTTATTGGATTTAATAGATGCAACAACTACAAGAGGATGGGTGCTTGCCGCCAAAGAGGATTGATACCGCAAGTTGACGCAACAAGTGATTTACTTTGGCAACATAGATAACAATGAAATGAGAAAATTTGGGGTTCGGTGCTCAGGGAAGTTGTGGCAGGAAAGTTGTTATGATGTGCTTAGATGGGATTACTGACATAACTTACTAGGCACACCTGCTGATTCAAAATGCTTAAACTTAAGATAACAGTAACTAACTCACCTAAGCTTATAAAACTATTAACCCCACAATTCACCATGTTATTGGAGCATTATAGAAGCAGCAATTGGGATCACGGAGCCCTGAGGTGCTGGTACTGGTGCCGGGCGGAATGGTAAATTCCGCCACTGCTGCCTGGCATGGTACGAAATTTTAAACTATGATGGTAAATATGACTTGTCAGAATCAAAGAGATTTTACCTCTATGTAGATTTGTGTTGCAGATCAGGTCATAGAGACATGGGAGAAGAAGGGTCATCTATGATGTAGATTTGATGACAAATGCAAATTGGTGAACACTGATATTAGTGCTGTTTTAGAGATCATGTTGGAGATGCAATCTAGTGCAGTTGCACCTGTAGGAGATGAAGGGATCTTGGAGATCTGAGAAGGAAGGGGTGCTTCTCATAGAGATGGATTAAGATGATGCAAATGAGAGGGATGCTATTGTGAATAGAAGAGAAGGGATTCTAGAATAACTTACATTTGGGATATTGATAGAGAAGGAAACAGATGAGGCCTCATGGAGTTGCAGCTCACAAGAGAGGATCTCTTAGATCTGAGTAACAAAGGTTTCTTGCATAGAGATGGTTGAAGCTGATGCAAGTTAGAGAGATTCTGTGCAAAGCTGAGAAGGGATTTCAAAAAGAACTGACACTTAGGAGATTAATGAAGGAACCCTTTGCCTTGTAGTGACGGTGGAACATAGCAATTGAGGTTCTAGGAAGCTTCTTACAGAATTATTGTAGGAAACTAATGAATAGTTTAGTTTCAAAGTTGAGAGGGAGAGGTTGCTACTAGGATAAATGAAGAAGATCGTGAGATCTGAGAGGAGATATTCAGGATGTATTTGTTGACCTAAGAACTCCAATCTAGTGGTAGGAAAATAGAGAGAGAGAGAGAGAGAGAGAGAAAAGAGAGAGTAATGGAGTTAGCACGTCAATCTACTTGCTTGCAACCCTTCCCTATTGCATACTAGTTGGAAGGAGACACAAGGGTTGCAGACGCAAGCTCGTCTCCTTTGTGGAAGGGATTCATCTGAGATCTGGTGGAAATGGCTCATGGAGAAGAAGAGGAAAATCAAGGGATGAGAGGTGTCCGTTGATGAAATTGGCAGCCTCCTTCAAGGTGATGTTAAATTGTACGGATTGTTATTGTTGTATGAGGACAATTACACATATACATAGGACTCATGATACCAATCTAAACCTAAAACATCTAATGTGGGATTAAATTCAACAGCAATAATCATGATACCTAATACCTCAAACAGATTATTTAATACCTTATACCTTAAACAGATTATTTAATACCTAATACCTCGAGCAAATACACTGCATGCATTGGCTATTGAGATGCTCTGTGTTGGCAGAAGCCTTGGTCATTGATATTTATTATGTTTGTTTTTTGTTAGATGTCATTTGACATCATGTCTTATTTAAATTAACATTATTAAAAAAAATTCATGTTAATTCCTTAAATCAAGTTATATGATGGATCAACTTGGATCAGCTTTGGGCTATATCTTATTGATGAATTCATATATCATTATGGAAGTCCAGTCATAATTATGTGCCACGTTTAACTAAATCAACGGCCAATGCATGAATTGGCCTCTTAATTTCTCATCATGCCTTACAATGTTGGTCCATTTTACTTCTTATGGCTCAATTTTTGAGCATAGTTTCTTTGAAATTTTGGATGTTCCTCTGTTCCACTAAGTATGAATTTTTTTAGTATAAATTTGCTAATAACTTGCATTTTAATAATGTATGGAAACTCTTAATGCCAGTCATTGCAACTTGAGAGGCTTGCTCTATATCATGATTCTGACAGCACTCCTTGGAAGCTCGATCAGAAATGGGAGGATCTGACCCCTAAAGAATGGACTGAGGTTTATGTTTAATGTACTATATGAACTTTCACTTTTGTGCATTATGTTACCATAAGAAAAACATGTATTTTGTTTCTTTTGGCAGATATTTCAGGAGGGGATCAATGAACATTCTCCAAATGGAGCAACAACTCAGACATTCAGTCGGAGGTATTTGTTATCACCTATTAATGGAGTTCTTAAATATCATCGTCTTGGAAAGCAAGAAAGGCATGACCCTGACATACCTTGTGAGAAAGCTTCGCTTGTACTTAGTGATGTTTCTGTTACTGTTTCTGAGGTATTGCACATTTTGCTTGAGTAATTTTGTCCATGTCCATAGTATCATCATTTTCTATGTTAATTCTCTTGCCTCTCACAGTCTCAATATTATGACGGGATAAAGCTCCTAGAAACCTTTTCCAGATATAAAACACGTGTTGATATATCTCACTTGAGGCCTGTAATATCAATCTCACAAGATCCTCTGGCTTGGTGGCGATTTGCTATGCTAGCTGTCTTGCAGCAAAGGAAACTGTGGTAAATCTGTTATTTTGTTGTGCTTCTTTTGCATCGAGAAAATTTATCTTCAGTCTGCTAATTAAGCTAATATAATCTTCTATGTCAATATATTAATGACTATCATAAGCTATGGATGATATAATTCCTCTAATGTTGAAAGATCAGGATGTCTGTTGTTCCACTTTGATTGTTCCATTTCCTTGTTTAACTGAAATGCTGTTTTTTTCTTGCTTTCAGCTATTGGTTCTCATGGGATAAAATTAGGCATCATTGCCAGCTCCGGCGACGCTATGTCCAACTGTATGTAAATATTTTGCAACAGTCATCCAATGTGGATATTCTTGAAGTTCGGCAAATTGAGAGAATCCTTGATTCCAAAGTGATATTACTGTGGAGGTGGGCTTTAAATAGGTGAATTTATCTAATAATTAAACAGAATCATTAACTTCCATATTACTAAGGTTGCTAGCACATGCTAAATTTGGATATGCCAAGTCAAAAGAAGCATCAGAACAGCGGGAAAATTTGAAGAAAAGTTGGTGGTCTTTCAGATGGTAGGTAGATTGTAGGAACAATTCATGTCTATTATTTATGTTTCTGGAAAAAGTGCCGCTCTACCTTTTCCACAATTTACTCTGCATAGACAGACTTTTTAAGACACGGACTATTGTTTTCTTTTTTTTCTTTTACTTTCATGAAACCATAGGCGAGCTTCTGGAGTTCCTTCTGAGGCTAGTAAAGCAAATGAAGCACAGTTGGTTGAAGAGGAAAAATTAACCAAAGAAGAATGGCAGGCAATCAATGAAATGTTGAGTTATCAGCCTGATGAAGATTCCAATGCCCATTTAGGAAAGGACTTACATAATATGATGCAATACCTCATAGAAGTTTCTGTTGGGAAGGCATCTGCAAGAATTGTCAATATCTATGAAACAGAAATTATTTGTGGCAGATTTGAGCAGCTTCATGTTACCACCATGCTGTATCCTAAAAGTATTCATTGTAATGTGATTCTAAAGTCCTGCGGCTTATCGTCTCCTGAAGGGTCACTTGCTGAGGTTATTTTGTTATATATGAGATGGATTTTGTGATTTTGGTTTTTTGCCTCTCCTTCATGCTCCAAAAATATTTTGCAGAGTGTTGTTAGTGAACGGAAGGCTAATGCTTTGGATGCTAGTTTTATACACGCACCTGTTGGTGAAGATTTAGCTTGGCGGCTTACAGCAACTATTGCTCCATGTCATGTAACGGTAATTTCATTTTCTATCATACATGTGGATTCCTATCACCAAATGAGGAAAATCTTATATTTATCTTGCATGTTCATGCTGTATCAGAATATATTTGAATCATCACTCATTTCCCATCATTTGTTATCATTTTGATGAACAGCAGAAGTGGATTTACAATACTTGTAAATGCTTGATTTTACGAACTTTGATTGGTTATTTCTAGAGAAAAGCAGAAATTTTTATCTCTTGAAAACTTCTGAAGAGTACAAATTATTCATCACCTTAATTTGTTTAACTCAGCTATAATTAACAAATAAAAATAAAATACCCTGATTAAACATGTGATAACGTAATTCAAGGTATATAACAGATGATATTGTATGGTCCATCTTGTTCAATGACAAATACTTCCTTATCTTTCTCACACAATGAATGCATTGCAGCAAAGGCTTTATAGTGTTTTTTTTTTGAGTTTTAGAATCTTTTTTTTTGAATTACAAGAGATTACCCAAGATTTATTGCTGTTACACCTATATATTATTTCTATTGTAGATTTCTATTGTGGTTTATGCTCTTGTCTGTTTGGTCTCTAATATTGCTTTGCCAATAATTGATGTGAAAATATAAAAGTGGATCTTTAATTTACTTATTTTCTCATATTGATTGTTTTTTTTTTTTTTTGGGTCTGTTAGATCTTGATGGAGAGCTATGAACAACTTCTAGATTTTGTTAAAAGGAGCAATGCTGTTAGCCCAACTGTGGCAATGGAAACTGCTACTGCTTTACAGGTATGTTGGTGGTTTCTGGTATTCCTGTTGTCTCAAATTATGTTGGCTAATGGATTATTATTTTACTGTGTACTATGGCCAGATGAAGCTAGAGCAGGTGACTCGAAGAGCCCAAGAACAGATTCAAATGGTGCTGGAAGAGAGAAACAGGTTTTGGTTGCACTGCCCTTACATTTTTTTTTCTCACTATGCTTAAATTTGAAATGTTATTTCACATGTTTATCATAATTAAATACCAGTTATTGACAATGCCTCAGCATAATCAATGAGAAATGCAGGAACTTCTTAACTTGTATCTTGTACTTTCCATCACCTTGATGAAGAATATGGGTTGTACCAAGCATTGTACCTTTAAACCACTTTTACAATATTATGTTATATCTAGCATACCAGTTCCAAAATCAATTTTGGTATCTAAATCTAAACCACTTGATGCACTAGGTGGTTATTTAATTATAAGGTTAATTATTGTAATTGATATGTTGGATGGTGTTTATCTTTAGGGGAGGGAATCTAGATGTTCCACATGACAAATTGAAAGAGATGGGAGGGATTGAAAGAGAGGAAAAAATTGAATCACCATCCAATTAAATGAGATGGGAAGAAGAGGGAGGAAAGAAGAACCTTGTTTTTTTTAACCAATCCTTATAAAAGTGGACAGATAAGGAGAGTGAAGAAAGAGTGGATCATGGTTTAAAATTTCATTCTATGTCGGGTAAAATTTTACCATTCTCCCCGATGTCCGACACCACATCGTGGGCTGTTGCGAGGTCATGGAGGTGTCGCAATCCTGCGGCAACATCTGCAAGGTTGTGACGGGGTTGTGGAGGCCACTGCGACCTCGACCTTCGCGGGTTGCAGCAGGGATGCTGTCGGCCGTCGGTGGCATGTAGAAGAAAATAGGTTAATAATTTCAAACCCTAATAATAGGATAATCTAAAGAGCCTTAATCAGACCATAATAAAACTACCCAATTAATTTAATATAATATATGTTATTTATTTTAATTTTAAAAATATATAACAAATTATTTATTTATTTATTTACCATATGGAGGCGCCTTAATATATTTTTTAAATTATTATTTTTATTTTTTTAATATTTAGATTAAAATTTTATTTTGATTAATATAATTTATATTAAAAAAATCGAAACCATATTGGGATGGCACGACATGGTATTAAAATCGTATCATTCTAGTCATAAACCAAAACTTTGACAGAGTTAGAAAATTTAAACCATGGGTGGATGCCATAAATGCTAATTTTCCATGCAACATGCAATTATTGGTGACACAGGAGTGGAAGCACCAGTTGTCACTTGAAGCTGCTCAAAGTGTAATTTAGCCTTATCAGGGCAGGAACTCCGGTGTATGGTCGAGTAGATGACCACTAAGTTGCCTCCTTGTCCTGGGAGGTATGTTGTTTCCCTCACAAACAATCATGAGCTAGACAGGACTTTGCTTAATTTAAGAAGCCTTATCAGGGAAGGGAATTCATGAAATAGTTGTGAGGATCACCCACTAAGTTGCCTCCTTCCTTGCACTAGGAGGTATGCAATCATTTTCCTTGCGGACAATGATGAGCTTAACAGATTTTTGCTTGGTGACTAATGAAGACCACCTGTGCTTATTCTTCCTCTATGGCTGCCTCCATGACTAAGTGGATATGCTAGAGTAATAGTTCTCTCTAAGCGAAGTGTTAGTGCCTTTTCCACTTCTCCTGCTGCTATCTCCAAGCTCTCTTCCTGGCATACAAATGATCTAAAAAATGACAAGGAAACAATGGGCTTCTCTCATAAGAATGCGATAAAATAAGGAAGAAGTGAACAAAGTGAGTCGGTGAATATTTCATTGTGCTTGACCTCTTTTTCTCCCTTTTTGTGTTAGTGAACATCGGAATAGAACTTTTTTCCCTTCTCTCCCTTTATCTCATTCCCTCCTTTGTGCCTTTCTCTCTCTTCAACCACCTAAGTAAAATATAGCTTAAGTCTCATATATGAGAAGGCTAAGCAAAAGGCTCATCTTACCCTTAGGAATTATGTTGCTGTTCAAGGTGCTCTAGAAGATTTTGATGATTGTGCGAAGTTTCTTCAATGTGCCAACTCAAATTGTTGCACTCAACCACTAGTAATTTTGTGGTTAAGGAAAACGGAAGTTAGAAGAAGGTTCTTCCATTATTGGTTGTTGGCAACAGATGTCATGTTGAATGAATGAGAGTTGTTGGGTTGCTAGCAACTATGCAATCTAGATGCGAATGACGGGCCTTGGTTATTTACATGCTTCATAGATGTTATATTTTTTAGAAGCAAATTAAAGTTATTGCATTGCAGGTGACCGAGCAATCCACAAAAAAACCTAGATTTGGGGGTTGTGTCTTGTAGATAACCTTTTTGTGGGAGAAGGTAATGGTTGTGAATAAAAGCTATGCTATTGTGAGTGGAGGATTAGTTAGTGATAATGTGAGATGAGGTCTCTTGTAGATAACCTTTTTGTGGGAGAAGGTAATGGTTGTGAATAAAAACTATGTTATTGTGAGTGGATTAGTTAGCGAGAATGTGAGATGAGGTCTCTTTATATACTTCATATTAACCTTGTCTCATAAGACTTAGGCGAGATAAATTGTGAGACTAAAATTAAAATAGTAAAACTGTAAATAAATAAAAATAAGATATTAAATTAGTGAAAGAAACTAAAATTATTATTTTTTTATTTTTTAACCATGTTATTTTTATTTTATCAAGATTATTTTTAAAAATGATATATATTTTTTTATTTGCAAAAGTCTCTTCCACCCCAAAACTTGCATGATTTATGACAAGTTGAAGTTGTATTGTTTTCAGGGAACTAAATAAAATAAAACAAAATTTTTAGTTTTTGAATTGTTTTGTTTTGTCTTTATCATTGAACATAATAATTGCAATATCTGTGCATCAATCATTTTCAATTATTTTTTCAATAATGTTTAGTTCAATATGAAGGTATACAAAATTTTCAAATTTGAATTTGATTTTCTAAAAAAAACTCAAATCTAAAATTTTTAATTTGATTGTATCGAAGTTTATATTTTTATTTTTAGAAATACTTATAAAGTAAATAAATATAATTGAAAAAATCAAGATCTAATTTAAACTCAAATAAACTATGATTCACATCCGAACATTTAATAAATCTTGAACATCTCTATTTTTTATCCATACTAATAATTGTAGTTAAGTGAAAGAAAGAAACAAGCAACAACAATAACAACCAAATCTTATCCCACTAGGTGGAGTTGGCTATAAAATCATTTTACGCCATTGGGCTTTATCCTCTACTATATCATCATCTATGCTTCAATAAATTTTATCTTATTTTATTATTGCTAACCAAGTCTTTTTAATCTTCCTCGTTCGATGTGTATTTGTCATAGTTTCACATTACCTAACCTGGGCATTTATTGACCGTGTAAGTACATGTCCGTATCATCTTAAACGTGCCTTTTAAAATTTTCTCTCAATAGATGCAATTTCAACTTTCTCTCTAATGCTTTCATTTGTTATTTTGTCGATCCCGGTATGATCACACATCCATCCTAACATCCTCATCTTTGCAACTCTTTTTATGTGCTCGAGTCATAGCCCAACATTCAACGTTATATAACATGGCAGGTCTACTGCCATTTTGTAAAACTTTCCTTTAAGTTTTAGAGGTCCTTTACGAGTTATGATCAAATGAGAAAGAAACAAGATCAAATTAAAATCAAATGATATAAATTTTGAATTATTTCATTGCTTCAAAGAGTTTTATTGAAGCTTCATATAACAAAATACAAGAAACAAAGTAATATTTAATTGTTAAAGGTTTTGTCAATTGCTTAAGAACAAATTTTTAACACACTTATATGAAGGGCTGTTCGGTGTACGAAGCTCTCGCCAATGCGGGGTTCTGCGGAAGACTTGAATCTATGACCTCCTTGTCAACAACAACTTTACTATTGTGCCAAGACATCCGTTCTAAACACACTTACATAAATCCATATAAATATTTGTTTATTACAAACAAAATTTCATACTCAACATTGAAAGTCTTTTGACCTTCAAACCCAGAATTGCTATGATGTAATGGAATTCAAAAGCAAAGCATGTCCCTTTTTATAGAGGATCAAGGAAAGTATTCATTTTCTCGTTGCTAATTCCAAGTTCTACTTCAATAGATTATGTGTAAAGCATTATTAGATGAATTAGGAAATATTAGACGAAATAAAGATATAGTGTAAAGGTGATAAAGCTAAACACTGAAATTTAATTGGTTGCTAATATTTTTAGGACTGAGGTAATTAATTTAATTAACAAATATATACAGAAGGACAAATCTAAATTGGCAATCTAATTAATTATTAACCAAACAATTTATTATAATAAAAAGTTAATTAAAAGCTACAAGTTAGATTATGTAAAATTAATCATATTTTTATTAATAATTCAATTAATTAAGCATCAAAACCATATCAGCATTATATGAAACCCAAATTGATTGTTCTAGTTATGTTTTTGTGATTTGTTTACATAAGAACTTAATCTCCAATCTTTTACTCTTTATATGTTACAAGGTGCACTTGTATCTTATATTATATTTTTTATGCAAATTTTCTCCTTCATTGATGTGTTTGCCTTATATATACTCAGCTATCAGGAAAATTGACAAAGAAATTAAATTGGTAGACCAACTAGCTTGATAAGACAAGTACTATAAATGGACACATAGTAATATTTGATAATAGAAATATT
>JBBPFQ010697093.1:0-14866 GCA_037974815.1 Kaempferia elegans | reverse complement strand
TTCTTATAATTTGGTGCAGGGGTGGCTCGCCCAGGCGAGCTAACCTGCACATTTTTTTTTTTTGAGGGGAACATTAACCATGTCCCCTCCCTTCTCATGGATTAGCATCTTGCCTAACTTGAACTTACTTAGGTTAGAATTAGGCGTTGATTACTTATTTTATTATTACTCTTTTCCTTTTTAAAACAAACAAATAGTAAAAGAAAGCTGCAAAATACAAAGGATACGGGGCTGCCTTGCAGCGACATTCCCTGCTTGTTTCGCACAGAGAAGGGCAACGATCGGTCGGTCGTGACCCCATCCCCGCTTGCGTTCATCCTTAAGTACCTGCAAGTAATAAACAACCAGGTATGGCCAATCTTGGCCGCATCATTACCCTACCTTGACTGGTTTCTGCCATTCATGTTTTGTCTTCACTCCAGAAGGTAGCCCAAGGTGATCCTGCCCCTGTTTTACCACAACAATATACATGCGTATGCGTATGCGTATGCATGAATGTTTTCAAACGCAGAAAATTTAGGGAAAGTTGGTTCAGGTTCAATTCTAATTAAGCGCTTGGGGGATCCCATGAACTGAGCGGAAGGGCTCAGGCGATCACAAATTAACGCAAGGTGTGAAACTAACGTGAGGACTAAAAGCCTCAAATCCATGTTCATTTCTTTGAAAGATCGTAACAAGAGATACAACGGACCGGAAATCCCTGGGGGGAAATCTAGAAAACGCATAAAGATAGAGAACATGCAGCGACATCCTTAATTGCCCCAGCTTCTAAGCATAATATTGTTTGACGACATCAGAGTTCACGGGTGAAGGTAGCTCTTCGCCATCCATGTTGGTAAGCACCAGGGCTCCTCCGGAAAAAGCCCTCTTCACAACAAAAGGCCCTTCGTAGTTCGGGGCCCATTTCCCTCGATGGTCCTTGACAGCATGGGACATTTTCTTTAGCACAAGGTCTCCCTCATGGAACTTGCGTAAGCGTACTTTCTTGTCGAATGCACTCTTCATTCTTTGCTGGTATAAGCGCCCATGACTCATGGCCGTTAAGCGCTTACCCTCAATGAGGTTGAGCTGATCGTAGCGTGTTTGAGCCCACTCTGATTCCTTTAATCCGGATTCTGCCAAGATCCTTAATGACGGGACTTCTACCTCAAACGGTAACACAGCCTCCATCCCATATACCAATGAGAACGGCGTTGCCCCAGTTGACGTTCGCACTGAAGTCCGGTAACCGTGTAACGCGAATGGGAGCATCTCGTGCCAATCCTTGTATGACACGGTCATCTTTTGGATAATCTTTTTGATATTCTTATTGGCCGCTTCCACGGCTCCATTCATCTTTGGCCGGTAGGGTGTGGAATTGTGATGCTGGATTTTAAACTCCTCGCACATTTCCCCCATCATCTTGTTATTCAGGTTGGTGCCGTTGTCCGTGATAATCTTCCTTGGCAAACCATATCGGCAGATGATCTCTTTCTTAATGAACCTGACCACCACATTCCTCGTGACATTGGTATATGAAGCCGCCTCGACCCACTTGGTGAAATAATCTATCGCTACGAGGATGAAGCGATGACCATTCGAGGCCTTGGGCTCAATGGCCCCGATGACATCTATTCCCCACATGGAGAAAGGCCAAGGGGCGGACATGACATTCAGAGGATGTGGTGGGGCATTGACATTATCTGCGAATGCTTGACATTTGTGGCACTTCCTCACATGGACACAACAATCACTTTCCATGGTAAGCCAGTAATAACCTGCTCTTAGGATCTTCCTGGCCATAGCATGCCCGTTGGCGTGCGTTCCAAACGAGCCCTCATGGACTTCCTCGATCATGTGATTTGCCTCCTTGGCATCCACACATCGCAGGAGTGTCATGTCGTGATTTCTCTTATACAGTGTGCCTCCGCTCATGAAGAAACTGGCTGCCAACCTCCTCAATGTCCTTTTATCGTTGTCGGCAATCTCTGGCGGGTATTCTTTGCTTACGACATATCGCTTGATGTCGAAATACCAAGGCTTTCCGTCCCGTTCCTCTTCCACTTGGCAACAATGCGCGGGTTTGCCACGACACCAAAATTCAATGTAGGGTAGATCCCCGTGCGGTGTTAGCTGGAACATAGACGCCAACGTAGCAAGTGCATCCGCCATTTGATTTTCCTCGCGGGGAACATGATGGAAGGAGATCTCATCGAAGGTCTTAGCCAATTCCTTGATATAGGCTTTGTAGGGTATCAGCTTGGGATCTCTAGTTTCCCATTCCCCTCTCAGCTGATGGATTACCAACGCTGAGTCGCCGTACACCTTGAGTAGTTTGACATTGGAGTCAATTGCTGCCTGGACGGCTAGGGCACATGCTTCATATTCGGCCATGTTGTTGGTGCAGTCGAATCCTAGCCTGGCTGTGAAAGGTACACATTGATTGTCCGGAGAGATCAACACTGCCCCAACGCCATGACCTAGAATGTTTGACGCTCCGTCAAACCATACAGTCCATTTGTCCCGATCTTCGTCCAACTTTTCCTCGAACAAGGCCATGATGTCCTCATCCGGGAATTCCGGATGCATGGGCTGGTAGTCGTTAAGAGGCTGTTGAGCCAAATAATCTGCCAAAGCGCTTCCTTTTATCGCCTTTTGGGTGACGTAGACTATATCAAACTCAGATAGCAAGACTTGCCACCGGGCGATTCGTCCTGTGAGAGCTGGCTTTTCAAAGATGTACTTAACCGGGTCCATTTTGGATATCAACCAGGTAGTATGGCTCAGCATGTACTGCCTTAGGCGATGGGATGCCCATACTAAAGCACAACACGTTCTTTCGAGCAAGGAGTAATTCATCTCACAGGTCGTGAACTTCTTACTTAGGTAGTAAACAGCGCGCTCTTTCTTCCCGGATTCGTCATGTTGCCCCAGCATACACCCCATTGACTCGTCCAAGATTGTCATGTACAAAATGAGAGGCCTTCCAGGTACTGGTGGCATAAGCACGGGAGGATTCATTAGGCACTTTTTGATCCTTCCAAAAGCCTCTTGGCAATCCTCATTCCACCGATCAGTTTGGTTTTTGCGCAAGAGTTTAAACAACGGCTCACAAATGGCGGTGAGCTGCGATATGAATCTGGCAATATAATTCAAGCGCCCCAGGAAACCTCGGACTTGCCTCTCTGTACGGGGTTCTGGCATCTCAAGGATAGCCTTCACTTTTTCGGGGTCTACCTCTATCCCTTTCTGGCTTACAATGAAACCAAGCAATTTCCCTGATTTGACCCCAAAGGTACACTTAGCGGGGTTCAACCTTAATTGATATTTCTTAAGCCTTTCGAACAACTTCCGCAGGTTGACAAGGTGTTCTTCCTCGGATTTAGATTTAGCAATTATGTCGTCCACGTAGACCTCGATCTCTTGATGCATCATATCATGGAACAAAGCTACCATGGCCCGTTGATAAGTTGCCCCGGCATTCTTGAGTCCAAAGGACATCACCTTGTAACAGAACGTTCCCCACAGGGTGACGAAAGTAGTCTTTTCCATATCCTCGGGCGCCATCTTTATCTGATTGTAACCAGAGAAACCATCCATGAAGGAAAATAAAGCGAAATTGGCCGTGTTATCTACGAGGATATCGATGTGTGGTAACGGAAAATTGTCCTTGGGACTGGCCCGATTCAGGTCCCGGTAATCTACACACATTCGTACTTTCCCACCTTTTTTAGGAACTGGTACGATGTTGGCAACCCATTCTGGATACCGAGCGACGGCCAGAAATCCAGCGTCAAACTGCTTCTTCACTTCTTCTTTTATCTTCAAGGACGTTTCGGGCTTCATCCTCCTCAATTTCTGTTTTACTGGGGAACACCCGGGATTTAGAGGCAATCGGTGCTGCACAATGTCAGAACTCAAACCGGGCATATCTTGGTATGACCAAGCAAAGATGTCTTGGTAGTCTTTTAGCAGGATTATTAATTCTTCACGGATAGGTGCGGTAATGCCTGTACCTATCTTTACTTCCCTCTTTCCACTGCCAATTCCTAAGTCTACTAGCTCTGTTTCTTCTTGATGAGGCCCCGTTTCTTGGTCCTCATGGGCGACCATTCTTTCTAGTTCTGGGGGAAGTCCCACATCCTCGTTTCCTTCATCTTCCGTTTGATTCATTTCTTGCTCGAAGTCGATAGGCGGGTCCCAGGTATTAGTACCTTCGGGGGACTCGTCATCGGATCTGCCGTTTCAGAAAAAGAAGTAAACATGCAAATGAATGAGAATGGGTAGAGACCAGGAACAGATGAAGAAAGATCCTTGTATTATAAATTCAAAAACAAAAGACACAAAGCCTTAACAAAATGAAAACTCTAAAGCCTAGGCCCAACTATAGAGCTTTTAAAACCGTAAAGGTTTACATTATGCTTGTTGCGTAAATGCCGGGGCGTTCCTCCACTCGCCAATTTCCCAGCTGGAAATCAGGAGGGCATGGTCGGACCAAATCCGAAGTACTTGGAACATCATCTTCACATATCGCGAACACTTGACCTTCGTCTCCCAGACCCGCACTTATAAAGCTTCTACTTATGTGGCAGGGCGGGCTTCCTTCACTTTCTTGTCTCCAACGCGAGCTCTGACCACTGTTCTTCCTTCCCGCGATGCTTCTTTTCATGTCCGCCTGAGTGGGCTTATAGCCTAAACCATACTTCCCACGATTTCCTTGGGTTTTTATCAGGCTAGTTATGCCGCCATTGTCTTTGCCTAAACCCATCCCGGGTTCATAACCGTTCCCCAACATAACTCGGGCCATCATTACCGCCGCATCGGACAGACAAGGTTGCCCAAAGAGGGAGTCCACGGAGGAAATGCTGACCACCTCAAAAGACTGGAAAGCGGTTTCTAACGATTCTTCTGCGGCTTCCACATAAGGCATGGAGGATGGGCAGCTTACCAAGATATCTTCCTCGCCTGACACGATGACCAAGTGCCCCTCCACTACGAATTTCAGCTTTTGGTGGAGTGTAGAAGGCACAACTCCCACTGAGTGGATCCACGGGCGCCCCAACAGGCAGCTGTAGGGGGGGTTAATATCCATTATTTGGAAGGTGACTTGACAGGTGTGAGGGCCTATTTGTACTGGGAGATCGATCTCTCCCCTAACCTCTCGGCGAGTGCCGTCGAAGGCCCGAACCACCATTGAACTTGGTTTTAAGTGGGAAGCATTGAATGGTAACTTCTCCAAAGTGCTCTTAGGCATCACGTTTAAACTGGAACCATTATCGATGAGCACCTTGGCTACGATATGGTCCATACACTTGACTGATACGTGTAAAGCCTTATTATGCCCTCTCCCCTCGGCGGGGATTTCTTCTTCGGCGAAGGCAAGATAGTTGTTGGCAGTGATATTGTTGACCAGCCCTCCGAAACCTTCTACCGAAATATCTTGGGCCACGTGAGCCTCGTTCAGCACTTTTACTAGCAGAGCCCGATGAGGCTCGGAGCTCATAAGTAACTCCAACAGCGAGACCCTAGCCGGGGTTTTGTTGAGCTGTTCGATAACCTTGAATTCGCTCTGCTGAATTATCCGAAGGAACTCGCTGGCTTCCTCTAGCGACACCTCCTTTCTACCATCCCTTTTCTCTGGGGGCCCCTTTGCTGGCATATCTTTATTCGAAGCGTGGGGTGCTTCGCCATCTTGTTCCTCCACCACTTTTCCTTTTCCTTTGACGTCGGCGGGTTGGACTGGTAGGTCCGGAGGTGCGAACACACGACCACTACGGGTCACACCGCTCAGCCCCGTGATATTTGTTACTTTAGCTGACAGCGAGCTGACGTCAGTGACTTCTTCTTCCTTCTTCCCCGGAGGTGTATATCTCCACGGGACCGCGTGACTATTTTGGTACGGGAAAGGAACAGGTTTGGCCATTAAGGGGTGCCCGGGCTTTTGCGAGGCTGCACTTTTAGTGAAGTATATCACCAAGGGTTTGGGCTTCGCAACACCGCTCCCCTCCGTAGATTGCATGCATATATGCTGCTCTTCTTTTCCTTCAATGCCGACTTCTAGTCGACCTTGGTCTATCATCCGCTGTAACAATTCCTCTACTTCCAAACACGTCTCCATGTCATGCATCTCGCCGGAATGTAGCAGACAGGAATCCTCCTTACACCCACTATGGGGAATTACACCTCCCTTTTGTAGGGCCTCAAAGATAAACCTCCTAGGGGTTGCCACATCTCTTAAAGGTTTGGACCTGTGGGGCCTATCGGATTCAACTGCATTAACTGCTCCCCCTCCATGATTGGCGAGCGGGTTGGTCCTCACATTGGGCCGATCCTCTTGGAAAGTCAGCCATCCGGCATCCATTAAATGTTGGACCTTGTATTTAAGGGCCAAGCATTTTTCGACGGAATGCCCCGGGACACCCCCATGGTACTTGCAAGTTGCGTTAGGGTCATACCACTTCGGGAAAGGGGGTTCGAGGACCCTTCCGGGAGTTACCACGGCCAAATGATTGGCGATGAGGGATGGTAGAAGATCTTCGTACGTCATTGGGAGCGGGGTGAATTCCGGCAATGGCCTCGGAGGGAAGTTCCTTGTCGTGTTGGAATTACCGGCCGGTCGAGTCGTGTTCGGAGTTGGAACTTGGGGAGCTTCCCTCTGGGTGGGTGCCTTAGGCTGCACGGGTGTTGAACTAGAGGCGTTCCCAGCATGAGCCGAGAAGCTTGGGTGATGTTGCGCGTACTGATGGGTACCATGAGGTGTTTGCTGGGGTTTGACCCACGCGGGTGTTGAAGAGACGGCATGGGCATCTCCTTCCTTCCTTTTTGCCCCTGTTGCCCCGATTCTTTTGGCGTTCACGTTTGTGGAGGAAACGTAATCAAACTTTCCTCTCTTCAATCCAACCTCGATTCTTTCCCCGGCAAACACCAGATCCGCAAAGCTGGACGGCATGTAACCCACTAGCTTCTCATAGTAGAACACTGGCAGAGTGTCTACCATCATGGTGATCATCTCTCTCTCAACCATGGGAGGAGCTACTTGTGCCGCCAAATCCCTCCATCGCTGCGCATATTCTTTAAAGGTTTCACCCTCTTTCTTGAACATATTCTGCAGTTGAGTACGGTCAGGAGCCATATCAGAATTGTACTGATACTGCCTTAGGAAGGCGGTAATCAGATCCTTCCAAGTACGGATACGGGAAGCTTCCAAATTAGTGTACCACACTACCGCAGCTCCGGCCAAGCTATCCTGAAAGAAGTGTATCAACAGCTTTTCATCTTTAGAGTGGGCGCCCATCTTACGGCAGTACATTTTGAGATGGTTTTTGGGACAAGTCGTCCCTTTATACTTGTCGAAGTCCGGCACTTTGAACTTCGGGGGAATAACAACATCGGGTACTAAGCAAAGATCCGTCATGTCTGCAAACGGATAGTCCCCAAATCCTTCCACAGCCCTCAATCTTTCCTCAAGGAGATCGAGCTTCCTCCTTTCTTCAGTTGCCGGGGGCGGCCCTTCCATAGACAAAACTATTGGCGATGCTGCGATGTTGGGTTGAGGCAACGTGCCTGGTGCCGGCCCTTCGGGGATCGGGGGATAAAACTCGACATCCCTCCGAGCATAATCTTGAGGGTCTTTATGGACTTCGTCGGGCTGCTGAGGAGGCTCTTTTTCATGGACGGGAGAAGCAATGTGGCCCGCATCTTCTTGCAAGATGGGTGGTGAATAGTTGGGCGGCAATCCATAAGGGTAAGCCGCTCGGTTGTATCCCAGGTGAGGGCTGCCATCGTGCCCCAGTGTGTCCCTTCCCCGTCCTACTATGTTTGAGGGAGGATGGTGCGTAGTTGCCAAGAGAGTCGGGTCTGCTTCGGCAGCCGAACTGACAGCGGCGGCGGTGGCCGCGTTCTTCTCTATGAGCTGCTTCATACTTAACATGGCCTCCATCATGGAGGCCATTTGTTCTTTCAGAGCCGACATGTCGGCTTTCATCTGTTCCTGCGTCTCCTCTTGATCACCCATCGTTCTAGATTTGGATCTGGTGCGATAGGGATCCCTTGCGGCGCGTTTAGTTATGGTGTTTTTCCCTAAAAAACCAAACGTGAGGAGTGGGTAAAGAAAGAAAATGCATGCTAGAGATGAAATGTAGGAGTGATTTGATTTGCACAAGCTTTTTGGAGTAGAAACATGGGACCAACTCATTTTATTTCAAAAAGGAAGTCATATCTAGTCAAGGTCTGAGAGACCATACAAGTTTCCTAACGATTTCTAATTATGTGGGCCATTAAGTCTATCATATGCTGACAATAGCCGAGAAGCCCATGAATCTCTTCGGGGGCGGAGTAGGTGTCTGCCATCGCCTTGGCCTTGGCTAACAATCGGGGAAGTTCTTGACTCCCGTTCAAGGTAAGAGCAAACCGATCCATCCACATGGTTGCCTCTTGGTGTAAAGAGTCGATCACCCTTCCTCTAGCCTCTTTTTCCGCGTATACTTGGGCATATTCGTCCGCAATCCTATGCTCGTGGGCCGCGGCTAGACCTAACTCTTCTTGGTACTTGGCGATGATAGCTAGCATGTTGGTCTCCGTCTCGCATAAACGCTGAGACAAGCTTCTTTTGGACCTTGAACAGGCAACTAACTCCTCTTTCAAAACCATGCTATGTGCTCGCGACTGGTCCCTTTCTTCCCTTCGCAACTTGAGTTCACTATTGCTACCCCATAGAGCTCCGCGAAATTTGTTCCGGCCATACTCTTCCTTGCGAGCCCTCTTGGTCTCTTGTTCAAGGGCTCTTGCGGTAATTGCATTCTCTTCCCGTAACCCGGCACACTCCTTCCGAACGTGTGTAGCGGCCAACTTGAACTTCTCCTTGGCAAGTTTTGCCTTTCCTAACTCGCTTTTGAGAGCTTGGACTTCTTCGTCCTCTTCCGGTGCTTCAAAACTCTCTTCGCTGACGACTTTTAACTTGGCGAGCCAATCTAAACCTCGTATATGAACTTTCAGCCATTCGTGGTACCCACCAATGATGCCATTACGAATGCCTCTAAGCTCTTGATCTTTCCTTAACGGGGTTTCCCATGCCTTATGGATTCTTTGTATAGTCTTGGAATTTTGTGCGCCGAGATCCCTCACAAGGAAAGGAGACATGCTTTCTTCCGTCGGTGCTCCCCTCATGGGGTACCCTAGTTGTCTTATAGCGAGCGCGGGATTGTAGTTAATACAACCCCTCGTTCCTACCAGCGGAATGTTTGGGTATCTTCCACATGAGAAAAGGACTCCTTCTTTTCCTTCCTTCCATCGGGGGAACCAACTGATTGTTCTACCTCCTATCCCGGCCAAGAGCTGGTCCCAATCTATTCTCCTCTTTTCAGTACACGAGCGATGGCTCAGGAGCGGACATGGATGTCTTGTGTCTTGTTGGAACAAGTGTGAAACCAACCAAACACAGAGGGCGGGTAAGCAACAGATGATCCGTGCGCTACTCTTTTCGCACCTTCGGTCAAATGTGTCAAATAGATCTGCCAAGACAGCTACCACCGGACTTTCCTTGCTATGGTGGTAGGCAAGGAAAGCGTCGATTGCTGCTAGGTCTACCAAACCATCCACGTTTGGAAAGAGGACGACCCCAAAAATTAGCAAAGCTAACACATCCATAAACGGGACCCAGTCTCCTTGATTGGCCATACCCCTCGCCTTGTCTTCTAGGTACTTCTGTGGTAGGCCCGCTATGCCGTTCCGAGTCTGTTTTATGCGGTCCAAACCTCTTGCTGAATCCTTGACCACAGTTGCAATTCTGCTCAAAGAGGGGAGACACCCGGAGGAAAGATATGGTTTTCTTCCCCCGAGAGGACATCCTAGAATTTCCTCAAATTCTTCAATGGTTGGTACTAATTGGAAGTCTCCGAATGTGAAGCACCTCAAAGGCTGGTCGTAGTATTGGGTAAGTGATGCAATGGCTTCTATGGACACCTCTGCTATGGTCAACTCTAAGATCTTTCCGTAAGTCTTGCGGAAGGCTTGCATTTGGAGGGGTTCCATCAACCGCCCTAATTCCTTGATGCTGGTGGTATCTAGGCTTTTGACCTTGACTTGGTAGAACCTCTTGCCGGTTTGATTTGTTCCCATGCTTACTAAAGTGAGACAAAAGCTGGTGCAAATCAAAACTCCGATATCTCATGGGTGGGATGGATGAATGCATGATGGAATGCATATGACACAGATGCAATCTAGGAATGCGGGGGTCCGGGGAATTTGTCCCCTTCTTAGATACGACGTCTAGGGGTAGCGAAATGCCCCAACGCACGTTTTTAAGAAGGCGACACGGACCCTCCGTTGGTTTGTTTACAGTAGGGATCAAGACAGAACCCATATGCAATGCCTATGCAAAAGACACAATGCGGGAATGTGCACAGTATGACAATATTTACCGAACATAAGCAAAAGGGTATATGATACTCATGCATGGCAGTGTGAAAAATGGCACGCAGCGTGTTTGCTTCGTGCCCCTATTTAAGGGACCTATAAGGGAGAGAACTAACTAGGCTTTTAGCAATAATCCCCAAGGTAGTTATATCTCTCTTGATGGTTTCTAGAGGTATCATCCCCTTTGAAGAACATATTGTAGCAGTAGGGACTACTAGCAACAATAGGTTTTCAAAGAGAAAAGCTCTAGATGAGGGTTCACTGTAATCAAGCAAGTCGGAGACCTAGCATGATCACAGATTCACCTCCACTCCTTATGTTCCCATGAACCCGGGTATAGGGCCCTTTTTCACTCACAGTGTGTGCAAATAGTGTTGGTGTTTGTGTGCATCAAATGAATAAATATTTACTTCATGCATACATTTAAAACGCACTAAAAGCAACAAAGAGTTTATATACACAAGAACATAATGAAAGGAAACCAACAAAGGGGTAAGTCACGGTAAAACATTGCACAAAATTAAATGGCCTAACTCTCTAAAAACAGTCCCCAGTGGAGTCGCCAACTGTCGCAACCTACCCTTCGGCGGGAGGGCGACGCGTGACTCGCGGGATGCGTGTTCCACGAAAGGAATACGCGCGGAGTCGCCACCAACGTTTATTTGAGGAAAACGTCGGAAAAACCGGAAAAGACGCGATCTACGAACTTTTAAGTGAAAGGTTCGGGAGTTGTATTTACGCACGGGGAAGGTATTAGCACCCCACACGTCCGTCCCAAGGGACGGCAGCCTTTAATCGAATGTGCAAACATGACTTTGATTTTTTATGTTCCCTTTTTATGTCTCTATATCCTTTATACCCTTTTTATATTTTCTCTTTTTGTGGTCGACAAGGGTGTTTCCCTTTGCTCCTACGTATTCCTCAATTTGGGATGAGAAAATCAGACCTACGTAGTTCTTTTTTATCAAGTGATTCTTTTTTACTTTAAGAGGTGATCATTTTAAGGCGTTGGACCTTAAAAATGATCCATTTTACTTAGTGAGAAAATGAAATGACAAACTTCAAAAGCCTATTTTTATGGACGAGCTTGACTAGGCGAATTGATTTTAGCCTTTAGTTTCACTTTAGTTATTAATCAATTCGATTAAGAATGAGAAATCCCAAAGAGAAAACGTCCGATTGATTTTCCGCTTTATTTTACTAAAAGATGTCTTTTTGATTATTATATTATTTTTTACCTCTTTTTGATTTCCAACGTGGTTACGGCACGACCGAACGGTCGGAATTTATTTTAACCGAAGTTAATGGATAATACAATTCAAACGTTCGGTGGAAATTTATTTTATTTTTAAGTTAAGCGAGAAATGACTTAAGTAAAATGGCTTAAGCACGTCAACAGGGGGTATAAAAAGTAAACAAAACGAGAATAAAAATGCACGAAACACAATGTGGACCACTACGGGTACATAGAATGAATCGAAAAGCTTGGTTCGAGGTACTTACCCGTTGAAGATCGAAGAACGATGAAGAACGAATGAAGAACGTCGAAGAACGGTTGAAACCTTTGCGAGATTCCTCACGGAAAACGTTACGGAAACGTTTCGGAAGCGCCTCGGCTTAGATTTTCTTCACGGAAACAATTTTTCCAAGCAAATTCGAAAGAGAGAGAAGTGCCTAAGGGGCTGAACCCTTTTCTTCTTCACTTCCTCCCCTATTTATAGCAAAATAGGGGAGGTGGTTGCCGCCCAGCTCGCCCAGGCGAGCCAGGTTGCTTCCTCCAGAAGCAACAGCCTTCTGGAGGAATATTCTGGAGGGCCCAAGTGGGCCTGGGTGCTATTTGCACCCCCATTTTTACTAAGTACACCCCCCTCTGCTGTTTTTTGGTGATTCTTTTTTCGTAAAGTTACGGAAACTTACGAATTTCGTAACGATACTTGTTTTCTTTCCGTAATGTTACGGAACCTTGCGGATTACATAATCATCCCCTTTTTGACTTACGGAATGTTACGGAACCTCACTTAATTATGCAACGATGCTTCCATTTGATTTCCGGTGTGTCACGGAAACTTACGGATTGTGCATCAATATTTTTTTGGTTTTTCGGCATGTCCTGGAATTTCACAAATTGCCTAATGATGGGTGCCAAGCACCTCACGAGGACCAAAGAATGGTCGCACGTCATCGAGCAAAGGTCCCCGGACGAAATTAGGGTATGACAGTTGCCCCTCTTTACTTGTCTTTTATTGGAGATAAAAGGAAAGTAAAGATAAGACACTAATTTCGTTCCTCTCGATTTGACGAGAGTCGCGGGTGACCATAAAATCTCCACATGCAAATGACTTGTTGTTCCCAGAATTTCACAAATTGCCTAATGATGGGTGCCAAGCACCTCACAAGGACCAAAGAATGGTCGCATGTCATCAAGCAAAGGTCCCCGAAAATCAGTGTATGACACTAATTTCGCTCCTCTCGGTTGACGAGAGTCGCGGGCGACCATGAAATTTCCGCATGTAAATGACTTGTTGTTCCCGGAGGAACAAAAGGTGCAGAAGACTATGTCAGCCTCTGCATGCTATCAAGCGTTCTGTCTTACAGATAGCAAAAGAATGTTTATACGGATAACCACTCGGGTATTTCCGCGTATCATCGGGCCCGCCGCCTCTGGATGATACAAGGGTGCAGAATGACCAAACTTGGTCTCTGCTTGTCATCGGGCCCGCCGCCTCTGGATGACAAAAGGGTGCGGATAACCGTAAGGTATCTCCGCGTATCATCGGGCCCGCCGCCTCTGGATGATACAAGGGTGCACGTCACATGACCTCAGGGTCAGTATGACAAAGATTATGGGGCGGCCGACAAAAGCAAGGCTCTTGCTCCTACGTATCCTCCAATGAGGAACTCAGACCTACGTAGTTCTGGATAACTTGTGAGACTTGAAAAGTCTCCATCGGAAAATGCTGACATCTCCGGAAAGGGCGCAGATGACCATATTGGTCTCTGCTCGTCAATCACACTTGGGGTCACTGAATGACGAGGTGCGGATAACCGTAAGGTGTCTCCGCGGGCTACCAGCTCTTGAGTCATGGCAACAAAAGGCGGTGTGGTCGACAAAAGCGAGGCTCTTGCTCCTACGTATCCTCCAATGAGGAACTCAGACCTACGTAGTTCTGGATAACTTGTGAGACTTGAAAAAGTCTCGGTGTTTTCTCCACTAAAATGCAAACATGCTTTAGCAAAGAGACAAATATTCCAACTGATTTAGAGCAGCATATGCTTTTTTGAGTGAAAAACAATGCGTCTACCGGGGAAGGAGAGTCTGCTGATGAAATCTCCCATAACCATAAATGAGATTTTGGATGTTAGCATTTCGTTTCTAAATGACCATTTAGAGGAAACACTGGGTTCGACAAAAATAGAAGAAATCCACTCAAAGTGTATCAATCTCGCACAGGTAAGTGTTTCATCCTAATTCCGAACCATAGATATGTCATGACTTGACTTTGCAAATTATTTCCTATCAAATCAAAAATTACATGCGTGATCATGGATCAATAGGACTTCCCTTGGGAATGGGTTCTTTTGGTGGGTTTTTCGGCTTTTGATTTTTTTGGCTTTTTCCTTTTCTGTTTTGGTTTTGTTCAATGCAAATGGTTTGGTGTGGTTCTAGAAATTTAGGTCTTCAGGAGTCAAGAAGTCATTGAATTTGGTGATGGGAGAAATAGAAGGAACGGATTGTTCGAGTAAAGAAGGATTGGAACTAATCATCAAATGGAATCTTTGGAAACGTGGGTGGATGCAAGACAAGTAAAGGAGGCTAGAAGACCGTGGGAAAATTTGGAGAGGTTCAACAATTTCAAGGATGAATCAAGTAGGACTCAAGCTTCCTTCTATGGTGAACGGTAATTGCATCTATAGCACGTGCATTCACGACATTTAATTATTGTGGTACTATTTGATTTTTCTTAAATGCGTTGCTTGGGACATTTTATGTGTCTAAATGATGAAAATGTGATGCATTCCATTTGCACCTTGACCTCGCATGCATAGTTGGTGTTTTATTTTAGTATAATATCCCTATCAAATTGCAAAGTTGAGTTCTTCGGGAATTAAAGAAGAAGGAAGAAGTTTTGGGGAGTTTTATGTAAAGGCAGAGATGAAGGGGGTAGTTCGAAAAATCTCCAAGTGGAAATGATGACTAGGAAGACGATGTGGGATTCTAGTATGAAAGGATTTTGGGGGGATACAAAGGCGTTGGAATAATTAGGATCACAATGGAATTGGGTCGATGAAATCGTAAAGAAATGAGGAGGAAGATCAATAGGAGGTTTAGGAAATTTTATGTAAAGGTGAAGTTGTGAGCGGCTAAGAATTAAGCAACCGTGATCGAATATTGAGATTGGAAGGGGCTATCTCTCCGGTGTATGGACACGCAACTTAAGGGGGAGAGATCTTTAAGAATGAAATTTTATCAAAC
>JBBPFQ010696883.1:0-14867 GCA_037974815.1 Kaempferia elegans | reverse complement strand
GTTATATACTAAAACCTCTAAATCTAAGATTGAACCAAACAATATGAGGTTATGCTTTATTTCTATAACTTTTGTTATGTGATTATCTGACAATTATATAACCACAATTATGCATGATAACTTGAACTAAATGTACTCTAAGAGTATTTTTGTCTGAAAGGATAAAAATCCAAGGATTATTTTGATATTTTTTTTATTAACCTCGAAATCATATAAAATCTCACATTTTAAAGGTAATCACATTCCATATTCTATGGCCCCACTATTAATGTTATGAACATACTTCATTATCTGAAATCAATCATTATTTAAACTATATAGAATTAAATAATATAATTTTTGGTATCAAGATTATTAACAATAACTTTCCATCATGCACTCAGTGGATTTTAAATAATGTTAAAAACAAGGTAAAGAGGACATCATAAGTTTATTTATTAATTTCTTTCAAGAGGGTATTTTGCAGGATAAACGGGGAAGTTTTAATCGGGCCTAGTTTTAATTCATGCGGCCCACAAGCAAGCCTATAATTTTTTGGCACTCATCTGGCTTGTGACCCAAGCAACAACCCATCCTTTTATAGTTTACCTTCTTCCTCGATTGAGCGAGCGTACTCCGTTTAGGGTTTCGATCGCACCCACCTAGTCCTCCCTCGCCATGGCCAACCCTAGCTCCTCCTCTGCCTCCGCGGAGGCTTCCAAGCCTGCCGTCAAGGACAACAAAAAAAAGAAGGACGAGAAAAAAGAAGAAGATCTGGTGATCCCCAACTACTTGATCCTACTTATCACTTTATCATTCGGTCTTCTGGACATTTATCAATGTTATTTGTGTAGTCGGATGAGGATTTGGCGTTAAAGCAGCAGCTTGAACTCTATGTGGAGAGGGTCCAGGACGTAGATCCGGGTGTGCAGAAGCTTGCCCTCGAGAGCATGAGGTTTGTTGGGTTGGCTTGGAAATAATTTTATATTTGTGTAAATTTGCTTAAAACGTTCTCTTTTTAATAGGCAGGAGATTAGAACGGCGACAAGCTCCATGACGTCTGTTCCTAAGCCTCTGAAATTCTTACGTCCGCATTATGGCACTTTAAAAACATATTTTGAGACAATGCCAGAGTCTGATTTAAAGGTGAAGTTTGTCACTTGTGTACTGCACATTCCAGATTTTTAGAAGATCTTTTGTTGGGAAATAACTCGACTTTAAGTAGCATAGTGTTGTGAAGCTTAACGTTTACCATGGACGGTAATTGTGACTAAAAATAGTACTTCTGTCAGATAATTGAGTTATTGATCTGTGCTAGTTACTTTTGTCTTTTGTCTTAAACACACATTGAAAATACTCCCATGAGTAGGATTTAATGTATATTGAAGAATGATGCACAAAGTGTTCTTTGACTATAACTTCTAATACACATTGAATTGATGTAATCCAAACAAAAAAAAAGGAAATTGTTTGATGCAAACATTATATATAGAGAACAATAAATTCATTAAATTGGAGAATGCTATATGAACTATAACTCTGTATGCCACTATAATGGAAGATGGTTATGTTTTTTTTTAATTTTCTTATTCTGGAGGAAAGATTCAAAACTGAGGAAATTTTACTGATTACAGTCTGACCTGTTCTATTATCAATGAAAACTTTTTATTGATGCAGAAATTGCCTTCGTCTGATTATGTATCTAGGTGCATGTAGATGTTTTGAGACCATGCTGGAGTGGTAGTAGGTTTTGAAGGCCAACTTTTGTTCGCCACAAGCCTAATACATTTTTCTTATCTTCACTGAATTTGTAATTTGTATGGATTACACACTTAATTTTTTCGACCATAGTTTAACTGCAGTAACTTATCAGTGACATGAACTGCAGAAATATTTGGCGGACATACTTTCTGTCTTAGCATTGACAATGTCTGCTGAAGGAGAGAGGGTATGTGAAATTTTGTTTTCAGTTACATTGATTTTCTTTACCCACAGGTTCGAATTTCTAGTTTTCAAGAACTCTTTTGCTTGTTGTGTTATGTGAATTTTCTGCAAATAATTTGTTTTCATTCATGTCTAGTGTGGTGTGGATGTTTTTATCATAGTTGGTTAGATAAGAAGTTTGGAAAGCATAGTATTTATACTTACAAACTGCATGTTGTTGATATAAATATGCTATCTTTATTTGTCAATTGAGCATTGACCCTGTGGTTTATTACATTTTTGGGTATCTATTATGTGATGCTCAAGGTAATATGAAAATTTTCTATGTGTATTTTTTGTAGGAGAGCCTCAAGTACAGACTATTAGGTTCTGAAGGGGATATTGGTTCATGGGGACATGAATATGTGAGGTAAAGAATGTTTTTTTTTTAAATCCGAAAACTACATTCTGATGATCTATTTATAAGTTGATTGTGCTTGTGATTTTCAATTTCTTGTATCAGATCTTAAATTAATGCTTTTGGTTTATTGCTCCATCGTGAATATGGTTGGTCCATTATCTAACATGCTAAACTTATTAAATGTCTAGATTTTTCCCTAATTCAAGTCTGAATGATAAATTCTGGAAGGCTATAAACCAGCTGCTAATATTATGTGAGCAAAGCTGTAGACTGTTCACATAATCTATGGCCCTTGTTTATTTGTTGCCCAGATGGGACTATGACTTAATTTGATAGCGATAATATTGCATCTATCAATTTAATGTTGTTTGTAAAATGCTAGGTTCGTATGAATATTGAATGCAAGGATTTAAAATTAAAACCATAGTTGGCAAAGTCAGCTCATATCTATATGGATGGGTGAATGAGAGCCTTGACACAACGGTAGAGTAGCAACTGTGTGACCTAGAGGTTACGGGTTCGAGTCTTGGAAACAACTGCGAATGAATATCAGAAATGGATGATCCAAATTTAGAGAAATCAGCTTCTCAAAAAAAAAAAAAAGAAGTTTAAAAACAAAAAAATTTAAAATGGCCAGAAATTAGTTAGTTACATGCGGAAATTGATAGAGTTTAGAATGTGGTCAAATTGTGAGGAAAAATGGATAAAGTTGAGGTAAAATTTTATCCCCTGGGTTGTCTTTGAAAAATTCCATTGATCTAGCTTTACCTTTAATTCCAACTGGTTATTAGAGAGTTTGCAGGGGGAAGGAGAGAGGCTTTGCTGCTCTCTAAAATTGCTTAGCCTTGATTCACCATAAGGCCAAGGATCACTCATTGAACGTTGCCTTTATTTGTTACTGCTTGCTTATCTTCCTCTCACCCACTTTTGATCAAGTGTTGTTATTATAGATTGAGAGGTTATTTTGGATTGTGAGAAAATGCAATAATTTTCCTTGATCAACAGTGATGTAGAATTATCCTTCTAAAAACTAAATTTGAATGTTGTTTAGAGAGCCGACTAACCCTATATTATTGAATATTAAGTAATAACACTTTTATTGAAAATGTATCCACAATCTACCGCTATCAAGTAATCTATACAAAAACATGATTTTATTATTGATTATTATATATTTTTAACATGCATTAATTTGTATATTAATAAATACGATATTATGTTTATGATGCATACTAATAATTGGATGTGTAATGACATATACCAGACATTCTTTTAAAGGTTTTAGGACATCTATTGTAGTCTCATATACAAAATAATTTTATTATGTCTTTTTATATTTTTTATTTCTCTGTTAATTTTGATCCAATTGATCCTTGCCTTAAAATGCTATGCCATCTGGCAGAAATCTAGCTGGTGAAATTGCTCAAGAGTTTGCAAAGCGGCAGGTTAGGCTCTGTCTCGTAATCACTTTTCTGCAATTAGGGCATATTGTGTTATGATTTAATTGGTGATTTATATTCACCATGTTTTGAGGACTCTGAAATGGAACTTAGTGGTTTTTTTGTCTTTATTAAGAGAAAACAAGGGTGATGGTAATTCATGATAAGATACTAGTATGATGCACTTATTTGTTGTACTTGCTTAGAAGCATTTAAAGTATTGTTTTATGTTAGTTTCAGTCTCACTTGGAATGGTACAACTTTGGTACCATGCTCTACTAACACTCAGAACTCTTCAACATGTTTCAAATCATTTTTAAATATTATCTGTTAGAAATTACAATGATAATTGAATGGAAATTTTGCAGCAACTAGTTATAAAAATATCAACATCAGCTAATGGTTAAGCTTTCTACAATAAAATGATGCATTAGTTCTTGGAGCATCTTATCTAGATTAATCTCATGACTTTCTAGGACCTGTATTATTAAATAATTGGAATTGAATTTTTTTTCCATGTCCATAAATATTTCTTATTTAACTATTGGGTGTTGAGCTTGCAGTAGCATTGAAATTGGAATTGCTAGTGCAAGATGTTAATATATCTCGATTTCTTTGATTCTAGTTCCATTTTTTGCTCTGTGGGTGCCTTAATTGGTGTATCTCCTCTTTCCCTCTTCTTGTTTTAGCATCTCATCTCCTTTTGATTAATGATAGTGTATATATGATTAACATATATTAAGTATATAACAAACAGTGACTACAGGAGAACGCTCTACTACGGATGGTCCCGTAGGTAGTCAGGGTAAGCAAATTGTCACTGTCTGCGGATGAACTCGCTACCACGAATGGTCTCGTGGGCAGACAGGATAAGCAAATAGTCACTGTTTGTGGGCGTAAGCATATAGTCACTGTCTGTGGGCGAACTCGTTACCACAAATGGTCTCGTGGGCAGACATGATATATACATAGCTATCTAACTACAGACTACGCGCGAACTCGCTGCCACGAATGTCTAGTGGGTAGTCGTATGTATCATGATCACTGAGGACTCTCTTAACCATGAATGGTCGACAGGATATAACTAGGTCTAACTTGACTAACATTTAGGCATGAACTTAATTAACAAACAAGGTCAGCAAGGTATTCGATATCCTACACTCGGTATGATCCTACTAATACATAGACATGAATATATATCAAGCTGATAATTTAGCTCAAATTGCTATAACTATGCTACAATATAGCATTGCTAGCATAGTAGTACAGGCATAAATAACCATATATAACATGGATAACAACGAGACTACATGGATATCAAAATAGACAAAAATAAATGCAAGCAGTAAAGATCAAATCAAGAGATAATCATAGTGGTGTCTTGGTAGATAGGTAAATGCTACCTAATCCATATATAAACGAATATAATCATGCACTAAAATAAAAAATCTAAAGAGAACAGGTAGGAACTACCCACCGCTCAATATAGAATGTCCCTTGATGTCTACAAATCAAAGAGCGTGTCTCTAGCTCGAATCTGCAGGTAAGGTATACCACGAATTAATCCATTATTCAACCTATTGCTAACTAATTAATTAAGCAATCTATTAATTAATTAATTCATCAATCCATTCCTTAATCGGTTAGGCATTACTATATTAATTTAATTAAGTAATCTCAAATAATTTATTAAGTATTAAACATCTAATCCATCTATTAATCTCACTTAATCAATCATTTAATCAACTTTAAATCAGTCCAATTAGTTCGTCATAAGTATGTAAATCATAACTAAATTATAAGTAATTCATTTAAACTAAACCTTCAATTAATCCTATATAAATTTCTAATTAATCTAATTAAATCAAAAGCATTCTCTAATATTAATTAAAACTTCCGTTGTTGGAAATTTCTTAATCATTAGTCAATCCATAAAGTTTAATCAAATGTATAATTGCATTAATTACATCTTTACCACTAATTGTTACCTTTCAGTGCCCCTTCCATATTCTCCTATATCGTGACAACTGGCGGCGGTCGGCAAAGATTGGGATATGATCACGATGAGAAGGCAGCGATGGCAAGAGGTGGTAGCAATGGGCACAGGCACTAGTCGCGCATGCAGGGAGATCGACGCGACAGGGCCGCAGGGTGGTGCACCGCTGTTGTTTGCATGGCAGAAAAGTGTGCTGCTGCCCGGGTGCACAACGAGTGCTATGGTGGAGGAGGATAGAGAGAAGAGAGATGGCTGAAATGCCCCGGCGGTCGAGGGTGAGTGGTGGAGTGGCGGATGTCGTTGGCTGGCGTTGTGGCCAACTTCGACATGAGCACGTGAGGACAACAAGACATCTGCTTGCAGTGTCTGGATGTGATTTCTGTCGTCGCTAGTGCAAGAGGTCACCGGTGGGGCGATCAGACACCAAGACGGTGCATCGACGCTTTGTGTGGGCAGAGGGATGCATTGGTGGTTGTCTAAGCTTTGACTGGTCAACGTTGGCACGCGGCAGCGGCGGAGAGCTGTGCGTTGCCATCTTGTGTCACCGGAAAGAGATGAATAATAGCCGCGGCTACTGTTCACGCTTCCAATTGATACTCGAACTTAGGTTTTCGAATAAGAACTTAGATTTTATATCCAATCAACTCCCACTTTAATTGAGTATTCCAAACAATCTTTATATTTTCCCCATTTATCTTCATAAAATCTAAAATGACTCCAAAAAGTTTAAAAAAAATTCCACAAAATTCTAATAAATTATATAAACCTATTTCCTTATTAATAAACCATTTTTATTTTATTATTTTCCTCAATAAATTTGATTAGTTCAAATTTTAATAGATTTTAAATCTTTTTCATCCAGAATATTATATATATATATATATATATAATTTTTTTTTGGTATTTTACAGAAAATCTTCCTGTATTAGTTAATTTTCAATTATACTAACCTAGACAAGCTTACTATTGTAATTACATTTATATGTGGTACAATGACCTTTACCTATCCGATGTGTTAAATCAGAACAATACATTTTGGTTGAGCTGGCCAATATTGGTCAACACTTGAAAGTAGGGTGCAAAGGCTAATTTTTTACTTCACCAAGAATATATTCTAGGTTCCTAATGTTGTTTATTTAGTTTTGTGATTAGTGTAATATGAAAAATGGCACTGCAAGAGACATCATAAACTCTCAAGGAGAGGACAATATTATTAACATGAATGATGATGATTACAAGGGATCCTTACCCTTTGTAAAGTGTCAACATGATCCATTCTTTGTAAAATAACAACTTAGCTTATTCTTAACAAATCTATAACAAATTTGTTCCGAAATTTAAACAATTTGAAAATTTAAAATTAATTTTTAAATTAAATAAAATTATAAATACTTTAAAATTGAAAATTTTAAAGAAAATCCTAAATTTATCCACAATCTTAGACTGTCATTCTCCTTGACTAAAGAGAATTCAATTCTTTGACTTTAGGAGTCAACTTTAGGTAAGTTTTTAGCAATTGCTTTGGTTGTTTTCGAAGTATTTTTTTATCCTTTCATAAGTAATCTCTTTAAGAGAACTTGGGTGATCGTAGGATCACTAAGGGCTTGGTTGATCTCGTGAGGTTGAGTGAATGGTGACAGATTAAGCTCCATGCAAGTATCTTTTTTATAAAATGATAGTATAAGCAAAGAAGAGAAAATTTACAAAGAGGTGGTCACAATAAAATGTTAATCAATTTTGTACACCTTTACCTTCCAAACAACCTCCGATGCTTATAGAGAAGAGATTCCAATATATTTTTTCCCCATCGTTGGTTAATTTGAAAAAACTCTAGTTAACTACTCAAACAATTTTAGGTATTGAATAGCCAATGGCTCTTTAGGCAATCAATTAGAATTCACATTTAATTGATTGCTAAGTATCTTGTCGACTATATCCAAATCTACCTGCTTAGTGCCTAAACATAAACATTTAGTTCTCTCAACCCTTGTGTTCAATCGACTAGGGTTGATTGAACACCCTATTCAACTAAGGCTCATTTCTAATTAACTGAATTTGCTCAGAAATTTCAACTTGACCCTTGCAACTAAGGTTCACCAAGTCACTAGGTAGTCTATGACATTAACTAGTCATTCACATCATACCCAGAAGCATAAACATCAAGATTATGTCTTACTTGTAATCTTTCAATTCACATTACTTTTAGGTTTTTAACCTTATTGATGCTTTACATTGCCCTCAAGTTCGTCTTGTGATAAATCCTCGGTCCCTTAGATGCATAAAGCTTTTCAAACTTGATTCAATATGACATCATTCATTATTTATCTACAAAGTGCACCTCCTATTAAATTGCCCTAGAGTATGCCTTAGTAGGAATTTTCAGTCCATTGGACGCTCTACATCATCCGTTATTGAACACCTACGAATTCACCTTGTTACAGATTATTAAACCTTTAAATTAGCAATTATACTATGATCCTTATCCTAGAGTTTACCTCATCAATAATTTTTAGTCCCTCAAAAATCCTCTCATCTTTCTTTGATCATCTTTGAGTCTACTTCGTTATCGATCTCTAAGCCATCAAGTACAAACCATCCAACTTGATTGTATTTATCCATCATAACTCAACTATATTGAGTTGTGAGCACTTTAATTGGTTTGAAATTTGGTACCATGCTGGGTGAAATGGTCGAAACGTAGCATTCTGGTAAATCATCGAAACTTGATACAACTTGACATTAATGTTTAAAATCTCGAGCTGTGTTATAGTTTCAGTCTTTGATAGGAAAGGTACTATTCCTGTATGATGCTAACACTTTGATGCATAGTGCTGTTGACAAATTGAAAGTTGAAAGTGGAAGGAGATGAAACGACGGAAGGGGATATTGTCTATGCTGAGTGATATCAGTAATTTATCGAAATGATATGTTTTGACTATTTCGTCGGGCATGATACAAGATTTAAAATATACTTGACACAACAACTCCAATCCATTATTGGTATCATGCATTGAAACATTGACACGATACCGAAATAGTATTGTTCCAGTCAAAGACTCAGTATAGCTTAAGATTTTGAACTTTGCCGCGCACATCAGAAAAAAAGATAAAGCTAATTAAATTGTTTGCCAAATACATTAAGTCAAATAGCCTAGTTAAACTTGACCATCTGGAAACATTATTGCTCCAATAGTTCCTTCTAACAAGTCAAAAATATTGTTTCAGATCTAGAGGTAGAGTCTATAACCAAGAGGTTGTAAAGTAGATATGCAAAGACAGTCTCCAAATTTCTTTTTCTCTTTAATTTTAAAATTAAGTAGTTTAAAAAAAGCCTGTGCATTAATTTTAAATTTTGTATATAACACCCTATGAGAATTTTGGGCTTTTGAATATATATATATATATAAACTCACTCAACACATCATTTGTAGATGTTTAAATGTGGTAATGAGTATTAAACTCAATAGACATGTATACATGTTCTACTACAACAGCTATAAGCAATTTTATAGATTCTATTCAAAGCATGTGAACTTTTTCTTATTTGCTTTGATTCATCAAAGGGCTTCCCAAAAGGTCTGAACAAAGGGTAATCAAAGAAATTGACAAAGGGTTCTTTAGAAGGTCCAAGTGAAAGATCAAATTGAGAATTATCAAGGGTTTAGAAGCTCAAGTGAAGAATTTTTAGGAGTTCTTGAGAACAATTAAAGGATCTTCAAGGGGCTTTTTTAGGAAATTAGAGTAAATAGATTATTTAGGAGCTCTTTATAGGCTCAAGTAAGGGTCATTACAAATATAAATAAAGGTTCATCATGTCACGCCCTAGAGGTCTAATTTGCGCTCACCAAGAGGTACACCACTTGGTGATACCATAATAAAAGGGAACTAAAAGTTATATGAATAAGACAACCAAGAATTCAACTAATTTTACATATTTATTTAAACATCTTTACTACACAGACAACAAAATCGTAAACAGAAGATCTAATGAGTAGAATGGAAATACATTAAAATAAAACTCACAAAAAAGTCTAGTTGACATCTCAGCAACTCTATATACAAGCTGAAACCAACAATAATATCAAGAGTGTCCGTGCTTGCGAACATGAAGGTTAAAGAAAGAAAACATTAAGATTGCTAAGGGGGTAATTAGGAAAGATGTGTATGAATTTAAGCTTATTTAAGAGGTCAAGGAAATCACTATACCATTTTACAACTTTAGCTATTTCTTTAGGTTCTTTAGCTTATACATAAATGGATATAGAAATATTAAATATATTTATAATGATTTACTTTTTTTATATTTTGAATGTATCAATATTTGGAGTTACAACTATCATTTGTAAATCATTATCTTTTATCATTAAGATAACTTTTAAATATAGCATGTATAAATGACATCAATGGCATAAATATAGCATATATAAATGTTATCAATGATGTAAGTATTCACATGTATTATTGTCTCCAATGAGAAGTTAGTAAATCAACTAAGCAGTGAATCACTGGAACAAGCATCCTTAGAGTATAATAATGTTATATGATGAATGGGCTAAAAGTCCCCTCATTGATGGGATACAACAATATAGTATCATCATACAAATAAATAGTGTGACTGCTCACTACCACAACTCATGTGGCAGTCAGGTACTCTTGTATATGGTTAGATTTAGAATTTCCACGTTTTAGTATTTCTTTCCTCTATTTAACACCTTTTTTTTTAGTTCTCTTGATCTCGATGATTACTGACTCTACATCATATCGGTTAGTCTGAACAACCAATCTAAATCATTTTTTGAAATAAATCAATATTAATTTAACTAAGGACCATCATAGGATATGTAGATGAAAAGTTATACAATATGAAGCTAAATAATCAAGGTCTCCAAGATCAAGTAGAATGGAAGGTTAAGCAATCTCAAGGTAAGTATCAACTGAAGAGTAATTTAGAATAATTCATTTTAATTTTTAAATTCTTCTCATTGCAATTCCCATATGAATCCCACATGTGAATATGAAATAATATCCATTGTTTACCCTCCAATAATTTAATTATTTGACAATTCATTTCACTATTTTAAATATTATTTTAATTTTTCTTTTTTCAAAAACAATTTAATAATCATATGTTATTTATTTATCTGTTTATTCCTGCATTAGGAAATGTATAATAAGTCAAAGGATAGAATTTACCCATCTGCGAGTGCAATACAAAAATAATTTAGAACTAATAACACAGTAACACAAGACGGATCAAATCTTGAGCTTGCTATCTTGTTATAATCCCAATTTCTACACGACACTGATTACTACTATCAAATAACGAATTTATTTAATTAACCTAAATAGAAGTCTAATAAAATAAAATATATACCTCATAACTTTCTTTTGTCTAATAGAACAACGGAGGCATTTTGTTGATATGAAATGCTCGAGCCAATCTAACCTATACAATGAATTCGTAATTAGTCCAAATTAATAAATTATTTCTTGATATTAATAAATACTTATTACCAATTTCTACCTTCTATTGGTGGTTGTACAAACAATAATCTCATTAAATGAGGATACTGAAGGATTGAGGAGCTGGTTGTGGTTTTTCCACTTGTTCTCTCTTGGGCCGTTGATAGTAATAACTGGAAGGAAGGAGTTGCTGGCTATTGTTGGTGGGAAAAGAGGAAATAGGGCTGTTGGCCTGTCTTTAAAAAAACAGCAATTAGATCAGATCTGTTGCTGTTGGCTGGAAGAAGGAGAATAAAAAGGGAAAGAAAGAAGATGGAGAGCAGGGCATGTGGAAAGGAGATGTGGCGTGCGAGGGTTGCTGTGTACGTGGAAGAGAAAAAGAATAAAAGGTTTCCTTAAAAAATCCTTAATTTGTTTTAATCGATCAAACTGATTCAACCCATTAAAAATTGGGTTCGGCTATAATTTAGCCAAATTAAATCCAAATCAACAATGGTTTAAATCTAATAGATCTTTATCTCTGTCCTACTCAATAAATTCAATCCGAATCTAATCCGACTTCAATTCTAAGCCCAAATCCCATGTTTAATGTTTCAATTTGTTTTTTTTGTCAATTGAATTATTTAGCAAAATTTAATTTGATATTTTTCTTTATAAAAATCATTACTTAACACATCAATCTTGGAAAAGGGGTCATTAAATACAACAAGAATTCTACTAGCTATATGATAGTTTTTTTTCTTTGGGGCAGAGTTTGCATTAAGGGAATCTCCTAAAACCAGGTCATCAGTGGAGTCATTTAAGGTCAAGTTATTAGAAAGATCTTATGTAAGTCAATAAAGGAATTGGCTAATTTCTATGGTGAAGTTTTGTAGTTTGATATCAAATTCATGAATTTTAGGTAAGTGGAGATTTGAGTATTGTTTCCAAAGTTGGCACCTTCTTTTTGTAACATAATTTCTTTTAACTTGACATCAAATGCTTTTGGTTGTAGAATAGTCTTCATTCTCTAAACTTCTCTTAAGATTGTATTCAATCTTTTTGGTTGTCCTTTTAACTTGACATTGAGTACTTGTGATATGTAGGTGTAGAATAGTTTCATTCTCTAAACTTTTCTTACGTCTAAGGTTGTATTTTATCTTTTTGGCTGCATAATAGACATCCTTTATTGAAGTAAATGAAAATAAGTATAATTCTCTATGAATTTGTGGTCTAAGAAATATAATTGATCAAAGGATTACATCTTTGCTAGTATTTCAATGTGTGCATGAATTTTCAAATTGTGAATGGTATTTTACTATTTAAGTATGATTTTTTTAGCCTTATAAACTTGTAGGGCATTTCATTTAAAATTGGAAAATATATTTGATAGGTGTTTTAGCTTGAACACTTCATTAAATTTTTTTTTAGCAATTCTTATCAAAAAAATATACATTTGGTAAATTGTGCTCATTCAACAAGGTTCATGTCATGAATAATAGTCCAAAGGTAGGGGCCGAGCTAATGTAGGCCCAGCGTGGGCTCTACACTGCGATTCAGATAAAATAAAAAAAATATTAATTAATTCCAATTTGAGAGGTTGGTAGTATTTCTTTGCTTGCACGCCGAGTGGACCCAGATAAAAAAAATGTTTTGATATTCAAAAACAAGGGGTTGCAGAGGAGAGGTTATGCCATCAAGAGAAATTGTGATGGAAAGATACTCGGGCATGCATTTGGTCCTAATTATCAACTCTGGAGGCAACTTTCACCTGTTTTTGCTGATTATTCTGAAGCTCTTGGTTTTGGTTGTACTGTTCTTGGTGGCTGCTGGCTCTACCTATCGGCGGTAAAGATCCATCAAAGGGTGTAGTCTTCTACATTGGAAAGGGTGTAGTCTTCTACATTGGAAACGCCATTTCTAGTTCACTTGATTAAAAACTAAGACATTTTTAATTTATTAGAGTCAATACTTTATTTTGTATTGAATCTACACTTGATGAAACATGTCCTAGGGATTTCAAGTGAATTATCAATGACTTTGCTAAAGAAAGATCAGATATTGTGAATGCAATGGATTTGATACAAGTATGCAAACACCAAATCCAAAGTATGAGATAATGAGTGGGATTCATTTTTAGAAAAGGTTCTTTTTGTGAGCAATATTACATTGATGTTCTCAAAATGGATGATATGTTAACATGTTGGGCACCACGATGAATGATAATCTTATTGTATATGTAGGGAAAGATATATTTCTATATGTTAATTATGAAGTTATTGTACAAAAGTTTCAAAATATGAAGATTCGAAAAGAACAATGGTAAGGTAATTATTTTATGGTACTTTATAATTATAATATTTTATATTTGATTAATTATATTTTATTGTTGCCTACACCCGAAGTCTTCTATGTTGATTAACTAATTAAACAATGATCAGCATTCATTTTTCCAGAAAACCAAGTTTTCTCCATAATATGTTGAGGCCTATATTGATTATCATTTGCAGGGAAATAACTTGTAACTTTTTTTGTTCTCTAAACATATGGTAATGCAACAATTGATGGGAGTTCCAACAATTCGTGGTGCTATAGGTATATGAAGGGATAATCAAAATTATTTGAAGAATCAATCCTATTTCATATGAAACCACTTGATGCAGCATAAAAAATAAACAATTCAAACTCTCAACTCATTGAAGGGTACAATATTATTAAACTGAAATATAATATAATGAATAAGAGTGATGATAACTCATTTATATATTGTCAATAAGTTCATTTTTTTAAAAAAATGAATGGCCTATCTTATCCCTAAAAAGCCTATAGCAAACATTTTTTAGAAATTTAAACAACACTTGAAATAAAAAAAAATATATAAGTATTTTTAAACTAAAAATCTTAAAGGAAAACTAAATTTATCCTCAAATTTCAGATTGCCACAGTAATTATATAGTGTCATATTTAGTTAATGTTATAGGCTCTCCTGTATTTGCCTGTAGTTCTGTTGTGAATTAGGCCAGTAGTTTTGCTATTTTGTTAGAATGGTTAAAACTGCATGTGAGAGTTTGAACTCTTAAAAATGAATATTTTTCTTGTCTGTGTGTTTTGTATACAAATTAGATTACCACATGTTTTAAGCTATTATTTGTCCTGTTTATATGTTGGCATGACATTTTTTCTAACATCTCTCATATCACAAACCTAAATTGGTGCAGATTTGCTCCTGTTAATCATTTTGTTCTTCATTAATAAATTTACCTCCTCCCATACAGTATGATGACACCCCATTAGATGCTTTGATGGAACTTGTGCAACAAATTGTAGCATTTCACATGAAGGTATGCATTCTACAAGTATTATACTGTTATGCTTTACTGATCATTTGTTCTAGTTCATTTTTTGTTCTTTGCTGATGTTTGAATGTTCTTATGTTTAGTTTATGGTTTCTTTATCTATCTTTTGTTAAACTGTTGGGTTTTTTTTTTTCTAATAATTACTTGTGCAGCATAATGCTGAGCCAGAAGCTGTAGATCTTCTGATGGAGGTAGGCCTGTACTTTGCATTCCTGTTCTCCATTCAGCTTTATATATATATATATATATATTTTTTTTTTTTTCTTTTTTCCTCTTTTAGGTGGAAGATGTTGACTTGCTAGTTGCGCATG